>APFE030608041.1:0-14746 GCA_000404065.3 Pinus taeda | reverse complement strand
GAGGGAGAAGTTATCATTGTATTATTTCACTGTATCTCTGCAATTTTTGGCTAAGGAAGACCAGGGTTTTGCAGTCCTCTTTGGGATTCTTGTGGACTCATGTGTTGATGGTGTGTTTCTCAATGTTCTTGTAAGCTTTTTTATGTGATTCATTTCCTTTCTTTACTTCTGCACATTAAACAAATGAAGTGTTAAAGTAAGAATTCATGCTTGCCATGCTCTGCTTTTAAGTTTGTTTAATTTCAATGTTTTCTACTGTCTAAAGAGAATTCAAAGTTATTGTTTGCTCTCTTTAGCTCTCTTTATTTCATTCCTGACCATCCACTTCAGTTAAAGGCATCAACACTGTCTCCTACCTCGCCCCAAGGAACCCCCTGCAGAAACTGTGTCCCATCCCCGCACCCAAGATTGCCCTCTCCTCAATTTGCCACCAAAAACCCAAAAACCCCAAAATCAATCTTTCTGATCAGTTTACTAGCCTAATATCAGTGTTACCTTATTGGCCATCTCATCTATTGGAGATTTTACTGAGATTGACAGGAGAGAGCCTTCTCCTACCCCGTAGGGCTAGCTACAAGGCTAAATGGTTTGATGTTGCCTTGAGGTTTGCCTTTTTCAGCCTGAGGTGAAATTTCAAGCGCTAACAAAACCAACCTCAGGATAGCGAGGGCCTGACATAACCATTAGCTTAGGCTGAAGTGCCTCAATAGTCTGGGGGATTTTGACATCATGGATAGGTAGATCATCGTAGACCAGTGTCTTGGCTAGATTAACAATGGTTGAATCAACATTGTGATCAGATGAGGAAGTGAATAGATCATGACAACCAAGATCAGAAAATTCAAGATGTTTGTTGGCATCCTCAATATTTGATGAATAGGGCAGAGGAGTAGATGGGAAGAAAAGATGTTCACCCTTTATGTTTTCAATAAATATAGATGACAGATTGGATGTATTTTCTGAGGAAGATGTGTCCTCTCTGCACTGTAATGAAATATTGAAATCTGAGGTGTCCTGTGAATGATCAGAAGTAGAAATATCCAGAAATGGGTTTTTACAGGGGAAATCAACAATGGCAGAATTAAAAGGAATGTTAGGATGAAGTGGATGAGGCACGAATGGAATGGAGTCATCGTTCTTTAGATTCCTGCACACACTCACCATGAATGATGGTGCAGGTTGGTTGCATAACACCAACTCCGTCGAAAGCTTAATCCTCATTCACAGAAAGTGAGGAGTCTATAATGGGAGAACATAAGACAGTAAAATCCAGAGGATCAATAGAACGTGAGGATGGAGTTCAAGGGAAAGAGTCCATGTGACAACCAACAAGCTTGTAAGCCAAATCTATGCAAATCTCAAGAACAGGTGGGGTGGGAGAGTGTGACACTTAAACAGAGGCATGTGCATGATCTCCCACATCACTCTGCGGTGGTGGAGTTGTTTGATGAGGTGAAGGCAAACAATCACTTGTGACAGCGACTGTGCCCACCTGTGATTGTGCAGCTTCATCACCGAATTGTGCTGAGCGGGGTTTGGATATGTGAAGAAGATACTCAAATCTTCCCTCAAGAAATTCCCAATCAATATCATCTTCTAGGAATCGGTATGCAATATTACAAAAGCGTGTGTGTAATTGTTCAATGGATTCATCGAGTGCTTTTCATAATTTCAAAATTTCTTTGTTGAGTGTTTGACGGTCGAAGTGATTGAAATCACGATCTATCTCTGCTACTAGATGAGCAAGAGAATGAATAGATTTTTCAGGCTGCATGCCACACCAGTGCATTAGGTGCACTCGAAGTGTGTAGATGAATAATGCACAACTCATGTATTCTTTAAAGAATCAATGTCTTTCACATGAGCCTACAATGTCGACCGCATGCCTTACCAAGGCTACATAGCCTCCACCATCAAATGTTTTATGAGACAAGTTATCCAAGAGATTTTTTGGGATGATGAAATAATTTCCATAAGACATACATTCTAGAAGGGCAGCTTGGTAGTGAGTCATGATAGATGTGTAGAGATTCAAAATAGATGCGAGGACTCAGCTTATCATCTGGCCCTCCTTCTAGCACCAAAATGTTGATGGTGCTGGACCCGCCAACATGTCAAGGTGATCTCCCTGGTAATAAGTCCCAATTAGATCTCAGATCGTTTAGTGTAGGAGTCCCAGTAGTTGGTTGTAAGTTAATTCCTTGACTACGGTGTCACATAGAGGCAAGTAAGATAACTCTGTCAGTAGTAAGGGCATGGCTGCTACAATGAGTCAATGAAGGTGAATAAGAGGTTCTAAAACATGGGGGGTGAGATGAGTGCATCCCTTGGAAACCTGTAGTAGTGCTTAGCTGAGAAGGGAACACATGAGCGAAGATGCATCACAAGCTGGGAAGCAGATCAATCGAAAATCCAAAGTGATGGTTAAACCAACAACACATCTACAACAAGATTCATATAATTACATACGAAGCAGTCCATACACAAATACATATGTTAAACAACATATATTGCTAAGAAACTGGATCATTCCAACTACAATAACAACATATGCATGAAAATATGCTAGCTCTTATTATATAAAGAAGTGTAAGTCCAAATCATACAATACATCCATGTAAACCCGCTAGCCCCAATAGTGAAGTGTTACAGCCACATCTGCTTGCTCCTCCAAAGAGATGTACTAGCTCTGTGCAGTGGAGAAGCCAAGGCTCGCTACATTACTGTCCAAGATTTTTTCAAGATAGCCTTATTAGAAGCTTGGCTGACCAAAATCCCTTCCAATGAGTTATGAGGGACTATTTATAGCAAAGGGTGGGGTGACCCTTAACATTCCCCTTTGTGACAGTTCAACTACCCTCATGACTCTTCACCTACTCTATGACTGTTACATCCAACTATTGACACTTGACTTACACTTGACATGACTCAACATTACAATGCACATGTACTCATGTGAGACAAAATGGCTTGAGCAAGCCATGTAAGACATCATTGAAACTTGGTCCATTGTGATGAGACCAACTCCTTGACATGCTTGTGACGGTGAAGGTGGTGAGCTGATGCCAAGCTTGGTCATTCGTGATGGTGTGCATGCACCTCATGTTGACATATTTTTGAAGCAAACTCTTACCTCTGTTGCAACCAGTGTATTGGTTTGGCCCCCTTCATCCAACTCGTCTACTAACATGTGCATAGTCTTCTTAGGTGCGGCTGAACCGAAAACACATTGATGCATAGTGTCTGTGCTAATCTTCAAGTGTGTGCTGGTGGTCATGCGCATCAACTTGTTGAAGTACATGTTCAGCTCCAATTGGACTTGCTTCTTGTCTTCACCTTGGTGAGTATGTTGAATGGGTTGGATTGCATGCATGTGCACAATGACATGCATGTTGCTGAATCACTTGCATGCAATCAACAACACTACTCACCATGTCTACTCTGTGTCAGCTGTTGGGATGGATCTTTAACTTGTATGGGCATAGTTTAATCCATGATTGCATGTTGTGCCCACTGATGTTCTTGTTCATGTTGCAACTAATTTGTCTGTTTGTGCAGCTTCATGTTCCTCCTAAGTTATTGTTTTAGCACATGAAACTCCTTCTCTGTTCCATTCTCTGTCTTCAATCAACCTTCATGTCACGTTGTCACCTCATAGCTCGAGTCTCCAAAGTTGATTTCATTGTCAGTGGATCTGCCTAATCTTGCAACTTTGTTCCACCTTTCTGTTGTCAACAACCTTCCTTTGCATTCATTTCATCCATTGCATTTACTACGTTCGTTGTATTTGTTTTATTCACTGCGTTCAATATGTTGCCTTTAGCTTGCTTCAACTACTGTTCGTGATGTTGCTTGCTATGATATCTTCATGTTCTTGTCTATGAACAACTTGATATCTTCGTGGGTAGGCAAGCTCATAGACATTTGATCGACTGCAAGGTGTGATCTGAATAGTGTCTTCAACTCTTCTCTCTTGGAAACCATTGTACCTACATTGCTGAGAGATAGATGAACACTTGCAATACCTGGATACATAACAAGAAATCTGTCATTCGAGAACCAAAATGAACTTGAGCACTAACTTGCAACATACCTATGTGACTGATCATGAAGATTACGCAATTTTGGCTGGGAGGTCGGGAGACTGACAACCAAGACTAAACAAGGTACAGTCTAAACTGCTGGGAGACTGACTGACTACTAGAACTATGTAATGCACAGTCCATTCTGGCTACTGACTGTTAGGATTGCACAATGCACAATATCAGTTGGCAATGGCTGCAAGATCAGTGACTGCATTGCAAAATTTTCTTGGCCAGCAGTCACTGTCCTTCAGAATTGCGTAAAGAAGGCCTGGGAACATATGTTGGGGCAAAATGTGCATTTTTGGGGAGGAAGGAAAATCCTTCCCTCTTAGGATTGCACAATGTTGTCTTGGTGAGGCTCTTGGTGAGGCAGAGTGCGGGCCAAGGTTGGCCAGACTCGCCGATGGACAACTGAAAGTGAATGTGACTGTGAATGCATGATGATATTGAGTGTAAGCATAAGTGAATGATCATCCATGCAAATGGTGAATGACAGATTTAGAAAACGGAACAATGTGCATGTGGGTGAGGAGAGTTGCCGAATCAACGACCATTTGCGAAAAACAGTTTCTTGCATGCGACAGTAGTGAGATTTTGTTGAAAACTGAAACGGTGCTAGGACAAGCTAATATACATGTAAATAACAACAAGAATTCGAAGAAATCAAGCAAATAGTACTCATACAAGTGAAAACACAAAAAGTGATAGAAATGCAACACAAGGCATGGGAAGCAGGCTTACCCCAAAAAAACTGAGTTGAATTTGCTAACTGCTCCTAGATGTGATGTGGGATGTCAGAGCTACAAGGTTGATGTGAGGAATGAGTTATGTAGCTTCAGTTGATTATTTTTTATAACATCGAGGTTATGACACGCATGCCACAAATCTAGGGAATGTGACACTTTGTGGGAGGTTTCTAAAATGATCCTTGCATGTAACCTTCGAATGCTAAACAAAGATCCTTGAAACAAGGGATTCCTTTGCATGTTGCCTTGGGAGAAGTAGCCCATGCATGCAAGTTAGTTTTGCTCAGTCTCGGAGGGAACAATCAACTCAAATGCACATGCAAGAGACTACTTGACTGCTAGGAGAAAATGTGCATTTCTTGCTGGGAGATGGGTTGCCTTCCCAAGAGATTTGCATAATTTCTAGGTAGAGTAGCTGACTGCTACCCAGATTTGCATGAATTATGGGATGAGCAACCCTATTAGGGAAAATTACATAATTCCTGATGGGAGGGTTGACTGGCAGAATTGTGCAATCATGGAGCCTACTAGGCTACTAGACAGGATTGTGCAATTTTTTGGAGGGAAGGTTGGTTTCCCTCCATAAATGCATAATTTTCTTGGGGAAGCTGCTCAGCCTATAGCTAGACCAAGTCCGGGTGAATAGTCTGTGAGGGGAGTGCATCAAGCTGTGATCGACAAGCTGCCTTTGTGCAAGCAAACATTGAATCTTGTGAACCTGATGAAGCAAGACAAGCTGTTGTGAAGGTTGGAATGGAGGCTCCAAAACGAAGATAAGGCAATATTTTGGAGGGAGGTTGTAGCTGCTACAACAGGGCCTGTTGGGACAAGGGTCCCCTAGGGTCAATTTTGGGGCAAAAGCCCAAGTTTTGGGGAAAAATCCCAGGTTTTGTTGTACAAAGTGTAAAGTCTCCACAAGTTGTGGTCACAAGGCACATAGATAGTAAAGTGTCATAAAGGGTTTTACCCTTATTTTATGTAAGTTGTATCGGATTTTATAGATCTACCCATGGTTCACAGACCATGGGATGGTATAAGTAGGAGAGTCATAGAGAGTCTAAGGAAAGAAAGAGATGATGAAGATGAATGTAATGGGTCAATAGGCAGAAAAGCGAATAAGTCTTAGAGTAGAAGAGAGGCTCTGCAACTATTTGCTCAGAGGCCTAGAGTAGATTCTACAGTTGAGTGTGCGAACCCCTGTAGCTAAGTGCATAGGGAAGTCTTGAGTCTGTAAGTAGAACTAAAGTAATAATAAAGAGATTATTCAAGAAATTCCTGTGTTTGTCTATTTACTTATGAATGAATGCACTATTATGTTACGATGAATGATGGGTTTATGAATTAATACTGTATTCATGTGCAAATTTACATGATTCATATTGTCATATGAAAGCAAGTAATAGTAATTATTTACACGAAGAATATCTTCTTTCATGTTAGAGCTATCGAACACTTAAACTGATCTAGGTAAATACGGTATTAGGAGTAATTACAGAAGCACGTAAGTGGTTGATTCACCTGTTTGGGGTCTGCAAAAGAGAGTCGTGAACATTCACGGAGGTATAGAAGCCTATTAAGGGAAGTTATATCAATCAACCCTAAAGGATTATTGATCTATGCAAAGGCAAGTTTAGGGCAAAAAACGACATTACATGAATCTCTGGGTGTGGAAACTTGGTTCTAGCATCCCCCCATATTACTTCGAGTGAGACTTCAGTCCATGCTCAGTGGGTTGATGCTGAAAGGTCTAGTAGTGTAGGGATTTGTTTGGAAAAACTAACGTTGAACCTAAGTCAGGACCTAGTAAGCCAACATCTACTCAACCCAAATCTATACCCTAGAAGCTGCGATGGGAGGAAAGCGGGATGAAGATGATTTGATTGAACACATACTCCAAATTCTAACTCCCAGCACCTTGTCCTTAGAGGAAGTAGTAAAGGAAACCAAGAGAAATCATCAGATTGATCTATGCTTAGCTGATTCAAACCCTACTCGTGTCAAGACAATAGAATTCAGCCCTGAAAGAACTTTCAAAATCAACCCCTCTCTTTCTGTACACCAAGTAGAAGAGTTGTGCAACATGCTAAGGGAACATCTGGATGCCTTTTCTTGGAGTTACAAAGAAATGAAGGTAGCACATACCTCGGTGTGTACTCACCACATTTATATCAAAGAAGGTTGCAAACTAGTTTGATAACCCCAAAGGAGAATGAATCTAGCTCTCAAGGATATAGTCAAGGAAGAACTACAAAAGTTGTTGGATACGGGATTCATTTACCCTATCTCGGAGAGTGAGTGGGTTTCTCCTTTGGTGTTGGTTCTAAAGAAAAAGGAAAGTGGAGGATTTGTGTTGATTACAGAGAGTTAAACAAAGCAACAAAGAAGGACCATTTCCCTTTACCTTTCATGGACCAAGTGTTAGATGGCTTGGGAGTGAAAAAGTTCTCTTTCTTAGATGGGTTCAACAGATACAATCAAATCCAGATTAGACCAGAGGACCAGGATAAAAGAACCTTCACCTGTCCTTTGGGTACTTTCACTTATAGGGTCCTTTCTTTTTTCCTATGAAATGCCCCTGCCACTTTCCAGAGGGAAGTCTTGAGTATCTTTGCCGAGCTAGTCCATGATGTAATGGAAATTTATATGGATGATTTTACACCATATGGGTGTGATTTCCAAGAGGCTCTCTCTAACTTGGGTAAGGTGTTGAACACATGCGTTGAAATGAACTTGTCCCTTAGTCCCAAAAAATGTGAGTTCTTGATGACTGCAGGGACTATTCTAGGTCATTCAATATCCTAGAAATGACTGCAGGTAGACCCAAATAAGATAGCCATCATCCAAAGGGTCCCAACTCCTCAAAAATAGAGGCATGTCAGAAGTTTTCTAGGTTTATCTGGATATTATAGGAGATTTATAAAAGACTTCAGCAAGTTCGCTTCTCCTTTATTTGGGTTATTGGGAAAAGACTTTGATTTTTTAGGGTCAGAAAGTCGTCAAGAGGCCTTAGACACCCTAAAGGAAAATTTGACTACTTCACCTATTCTTTGAGGCCCAAATTGGGATCTTCCTTTCAATATACATGTTGATGCCTCTCACAAAGCCATAGGAGTAGCCCTAGGCTAGATAGATGAAAAGTTACCTTATGCCATTTACTTCATTAGTAAGAGTCTGTCAAAATCCGAAATGAACTACACAGTGAATGAAAAGGAGCTCCTAGCTATTGTGCATTCATTGAACAAATTTAGGCATTACATTATAGGTTACCAAACATTTATACATATTGACCATGCTGTAATTAAATACTTGATGAATAAACCTGATGTAAATTCCCAGATTATTAGATGCTTACTTTTATTGCAACAGTTTGATTTAACTATTATTAATAAGCCTAGCAAGGAGAATGTTGTTGCAGACTTTTTATCTAGATTGATTTTGCCTATAAGGGAGGAAGAAATGGTTGATGATCATTTATTGGATGAACACTCATTCGCCATTTCAATTCTCTCTCCATGGTTTGCTGACATAGAAAATTACTTTGTGTCTGCACAGTTTCCACCAAATTTATCCTCCAAGGAAAAGAGAAAGATTGTAAGGAAGAGCGCCCCATTCACTTGGATTGGGGGCAACTCCTCAAACTAGACTCGGATTAAATTTTGAGAAGATGTGTCAGGGAGGAGGAAGTCTTTGAAATCCTTTTGACATGTCATGATGGGCCTTGTGGAGGTTACTTTGCAACCAAAAGAACAAAATTCAAGGTACTACAAGCTAGTTATTACTGGCCCACTCTTCACCAAGATGTGACGATGGATACTAGTCAGTGTAAGCTATGCCAGTGGATGGGGAAACCTACCCCAAGGGATGAAATGCCTCTGCAACCTCAAGTGACTTTCGAGCCATTTGACAAGTGGGGCATGGATTTCATTGGACCCATTGACCCTCCATCAGACAAAAGCAACGCATCATTGTGTGCACTGACTATTTAACCAAGTGGATTGAAGCCAAGGCCATCAAAGCAACAACAAAAGAGAAAGTGGTTTAATTCTTAAGGGAAAATGTATTTTATAAGTTTGGGTTCCCTAGAGAACTGGTCACTGATCAAGGAAATTAGTTTACATATCACATGATTGAAAATTTGTTAAGTCATCATAGGATCAAGCATAGAACATCCACTCTTTACCACCCACAAGCTAATGGGAATGTGGAGGTAACCAACAGAGCGTTGGAAGGCATTCTAACCAAAGTGATTAGCAATAGTAGAAAGGGTTGGATAAATAGATTAGTTGAGGCCTCTTGGGCCTACAATACCACCTGAAAGACCACCACTTGATTCACTCCTTATGAGCTGGTCTATGGAAAGAATCCCCTATTGTCCATTGAATTTGAATACAACACCTTAAGAAAAGGTAGCAAAACTAAATCTTGATCTCACTAGGGCACAACAGCTGAATGGGTTAGATGAATGTAGGATGTAGGACCTCCTACACATAGAGGTGACTCAAGTTCAAAGGAATATTTGGCATGAAAAGAACATAAAGGAAAAATAGTTTCAAGAAGGTGATTGGGCTTTCTTGTATGATTACAAGGATTTTAAAGGCAAGTTAAGGACTAGATGGTTAGGGCCTTATGTCATAGAAAAATGTCATGATAATGGTTCAGTATAGATAAGAACCATTGATGCAGAGGTTATCCCTTTACTTTTCAATGGGTACATATTGAAGGTCTACAAGAAGTTCTTGTCAAATAAAGAATTAATCAATGGAATCAGCAAGACAATGATGGTGGTGGAGCAAGTCTCAGCTTCCACCCCATCAAGTCCCTCCAAAAAAAATAAAATAAAAAATAAGGTGAAAACCTCCATGAGGCACCTGAGTCCCATTGTTGGGTTGAAAACCTCTTGGGGTGGCCCAATGGTGTTGGAATTACATATTATATTATATATGTAATATTTATATATATATTATATTATTATATATATATATATATATATATAATATATATATATTCCATGAAACCTCTTTTGAGGCACAAGGGTAGGCAGCTGGTGAAACCTCTTGGAGGAAGACTTGGTTGTTTTCAAAAAAGAGAGCATATATATATATATATATTTTATTATATTATATATATATATATTTATTATATATAAGATTATAGTTATGTTGTTTGCAGGTCAGCGAGAGGAGGATCAATGCAGCTTGAGAGGAACAAGAGGACCTACAAAATCCATATTTAATCCCTCCATCTCATATTCTTCATTATTTCATCCATCCTTCCATTTATGAACTCCTCTGGCTCAGTTTAGATAGGCTCTATGTTTTCTCTAGGATCCCCTATAATCCTACAGGATTCCTTGGAGACATACAGGAGTTTCCTATAGGAATTACAGTGGCTTTGAAATCCCAAGAAAAGTGATCCTAGAGCAAAGGGGATGACAATTCCGTGTCTAAAAAATAAAACATTCACTCCACCACATCATCACCATGCCTTTCAACACCATGTTACCCATGCATCCATCCAATAAGTCAATTAAAAAGTATACAGTTTTCAAAAAGAAGAAAAAACAAATAGAAGAAGTGTGAGAACAAATGACAGAAGGACAATACCTGAAGGTGATACCTCTCACCTACCATTCACTATAACCCTTCTCTACTCATGTCAACAATCCTCATGCTCCAGAAGTGAAAAAAAATGTATGAAAGTTTAGGGAAGAGGTAGCTACAAGAAATCCTATAGGTTTCTTGTAGGAAATCATGTAGCAGCCTATCCCATAAAGGAAACTTCTCAAGGTTGCATCCATCTTCAGCACAAAGATTCCAAGGTTAAGGAATCTCCTCTATAGCTCAGCAGTAGCAGCAAGATCACCACATCACTCTCCAACACCTGCATATCAAAAGAAACCAACATCAAAATAGGCCAATACAAAGAAGGATATGCAACAAATACACAACAGAGGAAATCATTCTCTAGCATGCATCATCATCAAAGCATCTTACCCATAGGTATGTCATCTTAGTCATGCTCTCTCATTAGTGTTGGGTTGTGTTATATTCTTTCCATGACTAACCTACGTAGTTAACCGGGGGGTTAGAGGGGGGAGGAGTCCCCCCTTCATTGCATTGATTACACAATAGGGGGGTCAAAGGGGGTTTGAGGGGTGTAGGTATCTCCCCTCTATGGGGTCAAGGGCAATGCCCTAGGAAATTTTTTTTTTGGACCCTATATTAGGTTGGGTAGACCTACCTATGGTTTTGTGCATGATTTTTGCACATGATTTTGGACGCGATGGTTTTCGGTCCATGGTATTGGATGCTTTGGCATGTATAAATATGTATTGTAACATTGGAAGGAACATAATGAAAAATCAATCTGGCAGTCCTAGTTTTGGGATCCAGGGGAAAATCTCTCTGTATATGTATTTTATGTCTTATGCTCTTGCAATGTTTATCTTCTGTGTTTTAGAATTCGTATGCAGGTAATTTCTGTACGGGGTTAAAACCTAAATTTGGTATCAAAGTTGTTTTGGCTTCAAGGGGATGCCTTTGCTACTGATGGGTTTCGCTTGGGCCTATGATAGACCCTGTGGGAGATTTGTGAGATCGATTCTAGTGGTGAAAGAAGATGGCAAGCAGTGGAAAGATAGAGATCAAGAAATTTAATGGTTAGAGTTTTGAGTTGTGGAAACTCAAGATGGAGGATCTATTGGCGGATAAAGATCAATGGATCATGATAGATCCAGGTATTAAACCAACAAGAGTGTTCAATGAAGAATGGAAGAAGTTGGATCAGAAGGCAAAGAGAACAATACGATTGTGTGTCTCAAATTCATAGTTGTTAAATGTATTAGGGGAAGCTACAGTGAAGGCTTTGTGGGACAAGTTAGGGACTTTATACCAATCTAAGTCTCTGGTGAATAAACTGTTCTTGTAGAAAAATTTGTATAACCTAAGGATGAAAGATGGATACTCAGTGATAGAGCATATGAATGCATTTAATACTATGGTAAGTAAATTATTATCTGTTGATATTAAAATTTCAGACGAAGATAAGTGCATCAGTTTGTTGTTTTCTCCACCAGATTCGTGGTATAGTCTGGTTATTGCAATAAGTAGCAATGCAACTGCCTTGCAGTTTGATGAAATAGTCTCATCCTTGCTAATGGAGGAGATGAGATGGAAAAATATGGAGAGACAGAATGGTGATGGCTTGTCTGTATGAGGACGGTCCAAAAACAGAAACTAAAATAATTCATTGACTGGGAGATCTAAATCTCCAAGAAAGCCTGTAAAGGTGGTTTGCTGGAAATTTGGAAAGGAAGGGCACTACAAAAGGGACTATAAATCTAAATCTCCTGACAAAGGAAAGGGATATGATGATGCTCCTTCTGCAAAGGTGAAAACCACCTCAGATGAAGGTGGGGATGTGTAATTGGTTTCTTCAAGTACACATGTAGATCATGAGGCATGGTTGATTGATTCAGGTGCATCCTTTCACTTCACTACCCATAGAGAGTGGTTATGTGAGTATGAGAAACATGATGGTGGTGATGTATTCTTGGGGGCTTACAGGAAGGCTAGAATCATTGGTTGTGGAAAAGCAAAGTTGAAGTTGAAAGGTCGAAGGGTTAGAACAATTCCATGTGTTCCACATATTCCTGCATTAGCCAGAAATATGATTTTTGTAAGAAGGCTAGATGATGCAGGTGTAAAAACAATGTTCTAGAAGGATACCTACAAGATGGTTTGGGGAGCACTAGTATTGATGTGGGGAGTTCGAAATGGAACTTTGTACAAGCTGCAAGGTAGCACTATTGTTGATGGGTGCAACAGTTCTGTGGCTCTTGAAAGTGAAGCAGAAAATATAGTGGTCTCTGGAGAGAAGACCATGTTGTGGCATCAAAGGCTTGGACATATTGGAGAGAAGGGCTCAAAACTCATTGGTGTGGTAAGAAGTATGATAATAACTCTTTGGATTTTGATGTCTGTGAAAATTGTGTATATGGAAGCAGAATCGGTTGAGTTTCCCCCTCTAGTGGTAAGAGGCAAAATCAAGACTTAGTAGCTTGTGCATAGTGAATGGTGTTGGACCTATGAAGGTTCCATCATTGGGTAATATCTGTGGTACTATTTATGATGTTATAGATGACTTATCAAGGAATACATGGATATATTTCCTCAAGAAGAAATTTGATGTCTTTGACATGTTTAAAGAATTTAAGGCTCTGGTGGAAAACCAGACATAGAAGAAGATAAAGGTGTTGAGGACAGATAATGGTGGAGAGTTTTGCAGCAAGGAATTTGAATAATTCTGTAAGAAGTATGGTGTAGCACGACAAAAGACTACTCCAAACACACCTGAGAAAAATGGAGTTGCACAAAGAATGAACAAGATGTTGATGGAAAGGGCAAGAATCATGCTCAGTGGTATTGGGTTAGGACAGGAATTCTGGACAAAGGCGTTGGATACAACATGCTACCTAGTCAATAGATCACCTTCATCAGAATTGGAGGATAAGACTCCACAAGAGGTATGGACTGGTAAGAAACCCTCTCTTTCACATCTGGTATTTGGATGTTATGCATATGTACATGTTCCAAAGGAGAAATGAACCAAGTTGGATAGTAAATCTGAAAAGTGCATCTTTATTGGGTATACGGATGGTTTAAAGGGTTATAAGCTTTGGAACCCAGTAACAAGGAAGGTTGTGTACAGTCGAGATGTGGTGTTCAGAGACGTGAAAGATGTTATTAAACATGAAGTCCAACGAAAGGAACCTGTGAAGATAGAGTTTGAACTAAAGGAGGGAGAATCAGACTCTGTAGCAGAGGAGGAATCAAAAGATGAAGAGCCACAAACTCCGGCTGTGAGAAGATAAACAGAAAAAAGGCAGCCAGAAAGGTATAGTCTATCTGATTTCTGTTCAAATTTTGCTTTGTCTGTTACTGATGATGACCCAAGAACTGTGAAGGAAGCAGTGGATTCAGAGGATGGAAAACTCTGGAAAGAGGCCATGGTTGATGAAATGGCATCTTTGCACAAAAATGAGGCTTGGGATCTGGTGGAGTTGCCGGCTGGAAGGAAACCCATTGGCAGCAAATGGGTGTTCAAGAAGAAGACAAATGCAGAAGGGAAGGTGGAGAAATACAAAGCTCGGTTGGTAGCAAAAGGTTATTCCCAGGTGCCGGGAATTGATTTTGGTGATATTTTTTCTCCTGTTGCCAAGGTAACTTCTATTAGATTACTTTTATCTGTTGCTGCTGCTTTTGATTTTGAGGTAGAACAGATGGATGTGAAGACAACATTTCTTCATGGTGATTTGGAAGAGGAAATCTACATGAAGCAACCTGAAGGCTTTGCGGTGAAGGGTAAGAAAGAACTAGTATGCAAGTTAAAGAAGTCTCTGTATGGGTTAAAACAGTCACCAAGGATGTGGTATCAAAAATTTGATACAATTATACGGGGACTTGGCTTCACCAGAAGCAAAGAAGATCATTGTGTGTATTTTAAATTAATTGGTGACCGTGTTATTTATCTGGTCTTGTATGTGGATGATATGCTGTTGGTTGGAAATGACAAAGAAATTATCCAGGATTTGAAGACCCAATTGTCCTCCAAATTCGACATGAAAGATCTCGGTGCTGCAAACTATATTTTGGGCATGGAAATTAAAAGAGATCGGGCAAAGAGGAAGCTCTGGTTAAACCAAAGGAAGTATGTCGAGACAATATTGCAGAGGTTTAATATGCAGGATAGTAAACCGGTGAAGGTTCCTATTCCTGTAGGTGTGAGGTTATCTGCTGAACAGTGTCCCAAGACACAAGACGAGGAAGAGGACATGTCCCGTGTTCCATATGCAAGTGCAGTCGGTAGCTTGATGTATGCCATGGTCTGTACTAGACCAGACATTGCACATGTAGT
>APFE030608038.1:65362-76916 GCA_000404065.3 Pinus taeda | reverse complement strand
CTCAGAAAATTAAAAATAAATAAATAAATAAATAAACCTAATTTCTGTTGAATAAATTGCAGGTCACAAGAAGGTCATTACAGGTTAGGAGGATCGCACAAGACATAGACAGAGGTCAGCACCAGGCTACAAACATCCCTCACAATCCATTCCTCCATGATCATTACCCTTTCCTAAGATTTGGTCTCATTCAGGCTAAGATTTCACCTTCTACAGGAAGTTATGTGTCTTCTACAGGAAGATCCTGTAGAACCTACAGACAAGCCAAAATCAATCTCAGAAGGGGACCCGAAGGTTGGGAATCTGTCTATGAGGCTTGTAAACATCCCTGCTTCCATCCATCGCCACATGTCACCCTTTTTCCATCTCTGTACACCTCCATTGCACTCCTTTTTATGTCCCTACACAGTCACACATAGAAATCCTGTTTCCTTCATGCTGCCAACGAAAATTTTTAATGAGAAATATAAGCAGCAGTTTTTCACTTACTATACCTGATACCCTCCATCTAGATGCCTCATCAGTCGAGACCCTCGTTAGCAGTACAACCCTGCTCATTCTAGCTTGCATTCCAGGAGGAGAAGCAGCTACAGGACATCCTACAAGATTCCTGTAGCAGCTGATCCCTCTGAAAGACCTGCTTTAGAGACAGGCACAATAGAATATGGCATATGAAACATGCATGGAGCTCTGCTTGGACATATGAACATCAGGAACATCTAAGGCCAAGCATGCAGCAACAAAAAACGAAGAAATGGGTTCCAAAATCCGAAATTTGCATAACATGGTCGTGACTCCGCAGGTAAGTGCCTAAACTCGTTCTTCAATTTCATAAATCATATTTCAAGGCTGCATGACTATGGGAATGGTTCGGATTGAGTGGAATCGGTGGCCATTCAACTGGCCACCCTTGGCCAGTTACACATCCTCGTGGAATCCAAACGAGCCTCGTTACATTCAAAATTGTCGATTAGATGTGTAGCTAGCACGTGTGGAGTGTCCGTTCAGGGAGAAATCGTAGGGACTGGTAGTGGTGGCGGCGGATAACGGGAGAAAGGAGGTGATGGTGGTCATACGCCATGTAGAAACATTATGGTTGTGACGTCAGATCAACAGTCTGGTCCGGCCACCTCATCCCCTCACCATGAATCACATCATAGTTAAAAGACCGCTCAGTTGAAACATGCACCACCCTTTGTTCATTTTGCACTCACGACGTTCTTGACTGGGGTACACATACACCGCTTCCAGAGCAGTTAATCAATCATCCTCCACCAGTTTTTTTG
Organism: Pinus taeda; assembly: GCA_000404065.3. Taxonomy (NCBI): domain Eukaryota; kingdom Viridiplantae; phylum Streptophyta; class Pinopsida; order Pinales; family Pinaceae; genus Pinus; species Pinus taeda. The sequence continues at coordinate 75,630 of APFE030608038.1, read as the reverse complement.
CCATTTATGAAAATATCCCGCCTATCGAGCTCTACCGAAAGCACAGTTCTATTCTACAGGAGCCAGGAGATTTCTACAGGAAAGATAGAGAACCGCTCTGCGTAGAGGAGATTCAGATTTTTCATCAGAATTCAAGCTCAAAACAAGGTAGGCTCGGGACAAATCCTCTGTGCATGATTTGTTTGTGCAAGGTGGTGAATTGAACATGGCATTAGATTGAAAAACGAGAGTAAAAGTCTGCCTGTGCATTGAGAAAAAAGTGAAAGTCTACCTACACATTTCACTGAGTTTACCTAGTTCTTTTTCTGCATCTGAAATCTCCTCAACATTTTTAAATTCTCCTATAAGGAAGATACATGCAGCAGTAGAGGCCAACCTATGTGTGTGTGAAAAAAACCTGAATTTACATATCTATCTATGTGCTAAAAAACGAACCTATGTCCTTATACTTTGTTCTGTAAAAAAAAAAAATCTTTTCATAAACAAACAGTCAAATTCTAAATGACAACAGTTTTAAAATAGGGGAATTATTGCTACTTGATATTGTAAGGAACACATGAGAAATTCCTTCTTGGGTTCAGAAGAAATCAAATTCAGCTATCCTCTGTTTCAGTGATTGACTATTTTTTCCATCTGAGCATTTTCTCTTATGATTGAAACATAAAAAGAGCACTCAACACCATGCTAGGAGGATTCATAAGGAAAGAACCCTTAGACTCTAGCAAGTTGCACGAGCACCCTGAGGTGGTGGACCTTTTCACCCAGGCAAATTGGATATCCTTCCTTAACAAAATTCAGGGTTATGATGAGGAGATAACTGAAGATTTTTTTATGTCCTTGAGACCACATTCGAAGACACATGCCACAGTTAGTTTTAGGGGTTTGACCCTAGAACTTACCCTTGAGCTCATCAATAGAATTACTGTTCTACCACTGGGGCTCCCTTGGAGCAAGGAGGAGAGATCATTGGGACAAGTTGCTAAGAAAACATTTTTTCTGCCTGAGGAGCATCCTGTAGAAGACAAAAACGAGGTTAGAAGGACAAGCTTGCCACCTCTCTGGAGCGAAATTAGTTATTAAATAATGAAGTATATCACATGTGAAGGGAGGTTTAGCATCATTTATGGACACTATTTCAGGTTGCTACATGAATTAGGGTATGGGATGGACTTGCCCCCAACCAAGAAACTGAGCATCCCATATTTCCTTCTTCAGTCCTTAATTGAATGTGGTACAAAGTTAAATGAAGGGATCCCAGATCAGTTGGCCCACCATGGGCTCATCAAACTGTTGGTGGAAGGTTCTTTACACACCTATATTGTCCCCATATCTTGGGAAACCTTCATAAATATGTCCAGGGATGATAACATTAGAACTTTGGCTGAGAACATCACCCCATCCAGCAGTGAGGAGGGGGAGAAAACTGAAGAAATTGAGAAGGATAAGGATAAGGGAGCACAAGACATTCAAGCAGAGGGCAAAACAGAGGGAGAACAAAAAGAAAAAGAAGAATTTGGCAAGACTGCTGAGCCTAAAACAGAGAAAGAGACAACAGCAAAAACAACGAAGGAAAGGAGGACACAGATTGGAAAGGGAAAGGCCAAGAAGGCCCAAAAGAAGGTTTCCACAGCGAAAGCAGACACCCAACAAGAAAAAGGAAAGACACACCCTGAGATATCAGTAACACAAACAGAAACAGTGGACATGGATATTTCTACAAGAAGCGAAGGAAAAGAACAGCAGGAAGAGAAATCCCTTAAGACGTTGGCAAGGGAGGCAACAGCTGTGCTTGCTGCATTAAGCACACCGACAAAACAAAAAGGAAAAAGAAAGAGGCAAACCTCCATGTACTTTAAAGCCAAGAGAAGCATACGGATCAAAGTGGGCAAACCCCAGCCACAATCAAAGGAACCAATTGTCATTGAGGACACAACCACTAAACAGAAGGAAGAGTCTCTGTCCAAGATATCTATCACCTATGAAAGAGGAAGCCCAAAAACCTCTACATGGAAAGAGAGAATTAGGATGATGGACTCAAAATCAGCTCTACAGGAAGCTGAAACATCTCTATAGGAAACTCTAGCTAAGTTAGAAGAGACTGAGAAATTGGAGGAGAAGGCAACCAAATAGTCACAGGGAGAAGAAAAGACCAGGGAGATACTAGAACCAAGCCCTCAGCCTAGCTTGAGCTCATATTACAACCTGTTAGAAGGTGGGAAGATCATCCCATAGAAGTTTGATGTACCACTTTTCTTTGCATTGGAGCAAGAACGGGTTAGGACTCACACTTGGATGAGGATTGCCAAATCCAAGGGTGTTGCAGACATAGGCCACCTGGAAAAACAGCTAAAGGAATCAAGGAAAAGAGTTGACCATGGTGAGGCACATAGAAAGCAGTAAAAGAGCCAAATTACAGGAGGAGAACGAGCTGCTGAAAAAGCAATTGCAGCTACAGGAGGGTCATAAGGAAGATAGGCCATCCATTTTGGGAGAACAGCAACAACAAGAAGAACCTCCAGTAGACAAGAAAACAACTGAGAAACATCAGAGAGAGGAAAAGTTGCAAGCTGATGTTGAGTTGTTGACAAAACTGTTGTAGGAAAAGGAGTCTCAGCCAACAGAAGAAATACAAGGTTTAAAACAACAGTTGCAAGAAAAAGAGGCCCAAATGGCCTGCATGGCCAGTTGGGTAGTAGAAGCCTTACAATGTAGGCAACCTGCTAAGTCCTATGCCTTATATCTTAAAGATCAATGGTTGCAATTTCAAATTAACACATTGGCCCAAAGGGGCACCATTCCATTTCAAAATTACAATCAGTTTATGTATTTGTGTGACAATAGCTCAGCTAAAGACAAGGCCAAGTTAGCATAATTCTATTTACACAACTTGGCACTTCCAAACATGAATCTATGGGACCCTAATGCTGCATTGGGAGATGTGCAACTCATGGCCATGGCTTCTTGGTTAAACCATGAGGAAAAGAGGGTAGCAGAAATTCGAAAAGTTATGGACAGGGAGCTAAGAGAGCCACTCATGATCAGGGCAGAACCAGAATATCCCTTAGCTTTAGTATATGCCCATCAGTACCTTGCCAACAACCCTCAGGTTCTCCCAGACTACATTGAAAGGAAAACTCAGGCCATTGCTCACTTTGAAGACATGGAAAGACTGGTTGGTGATAACTGCATTCATGCTTGCACAAGGAGATGGAACACATTGTCCCACAGTCTGAAAATAAGAGAGTACCACTCCCCAACAAGGATGAGGGAGGCTTTGGCAAGAGTACCATTTTATAAACAATCAATGCAAAATCTAAAGGTCAACTGGATTCGCCTAAAGTTCAGTCCTCCATTGCTTTTGGGACTACTGGAAGGGTCAAAGAAGAAGAAGAGCATAGGAAATGGGAGGAAGTAGAGAGAAAAGTAAGGTTTCATGACTAAGAAGAGGACATCACCTCGGAAGCCTGGGATGTCAGAGAAGCAGTCAAAGAAATCAAAGATGATGAGTTGGATCAGTTGCTCAGAGGATGACCAACACATTCAGTAAGGGGTGATGATGAGCCCAAAAAATGGGTAACTTTATGGGTTCATTTTTCCTATTATTCTCGATTAATCCACCATTCTGCATAGTTTTATGCATGCTTTTGAATATGTTTATGTTAATTGAATGAATGAGAATAGTCACTTGACCACAAAATCTAATACGTGCTTATTGCAAATTTTTGGACATCTTTTAGACCAAGGTCAAGTATTTATGAGCAAGTTTACAGCCAAATACAAAGGAACAACGCTGAGGATTTGTAGGAAGGGTGTCTCCTACACTAAATGACGCCTTCCTTGAGTTCTCCACCATCAGCTCAGAGTTCAACAGCCCACCAAAGATGATTTCAAGGGGCAGCCGAGCAGGTTTTGTGAAGTGGTTGATTAATTGCAGTTTTGAGCAGCCAAGCTCCTAAAGTTAAGGAGGACTATTAGGAGTCCTCGTGTTGCATAAGCAGTAAGGCTTCAAGCCTTGGTAGTTTAGCTATTGAACAATTTTTTTTCACACTTTAGTGTAGCTCTGCATTTCAGCTCATTTTGAGCCCTTGCTGTAAACAGTTTTGTGACATGATTATTTTTTGAGTAATGGAGATGAATTTCGCTTTGCACCATCTTTGAGCTTTCTTAGGAGGTTGTAGCTCTTGGGTTTGGTCCCAACCCAAGTTCCAGTACCTCCTTTGTGTACTTTTATGTGTTTTTCTTGCATTCACAGAATAATTTCTGTTATTTAGGTTAAAATCTTGCTTTGTTACTTAGGTTGTTTTTGATGATTAAGATAGTTTTATGCTTCAGGTTGATTTGACAATGTGGTGACAGAAAATATCTGCAAAAAAAGGCCATCAAGCAGTCCTTGATCTCATCTCTCCCTCCTTGGGACCATGAGCTGAGACCAAGGCATACTTGCTGCTACAAAAACATTGTTTTTGCCTTTCAATGCAATTGCTAGTGTTAGATTTTAAGTTGGAAACGTTGATATCAGTTGTGCTTGAATGTTTAGATCTATTCTTGCTTAGTTTCCATAACTATCTTGCATGATTTCCTATCTATAAACTTATGTTCATCATGTTTTTGGTTTTTAGGTCAGATTAGGTCAAAATAGATAGATCTCTGTTTTTTTCAGTTTTTGTTTGATCAGTCTTGGAAAATAGTGTGCAAAGCACCTATAATACATCCCTATCTACCCTTCCTCTACCATACAACCTTTTCCAGCCCCTAATCCAAGATTCCTTCCCTTCATTTGCCACACTTTCCCAAATTTTCCCTAATTTCTACATTCATGTGCAACATTGCTCCCTCCATCCTTGAACACATCCAACCACCTTCATCACTCCTTAGCTTGATTTACTAGGTCCTAGACCCCTTAACATCCTTATCCATCCTTCATTTCCACTTTCCCACCGCTTTTCCACCATCAACCCTCTAAAATCCTCTTTCAGCTGTTCCTATAGGACTTCCTGTAGAACTTCCTGTAGAACCCCTGTAGACTTCCTGTAGAAGTTCACGCGAGCAGTTTTTCGAGATCTGATCACTATGGAATTCTCTAGAAGGGTGCTAGGGACCCCTTAGGCCCTTTTCTCACCTTCCCAACCTCCTGCAAGCGCCCACTCCATTTCCTTTCGCCAATCAACCTCTACACAGTCAAAAATAGTTAAAACACATGCATAAGAATTCTGTAAAATTACTCAAAAATACAAAAAGATGCTTTTTCCATATTTTCCTTCAGAAATAGCTTAGACACATGCATTTTACCTTTCCAAGAGCCAATGGAATCCATTTCAAGCAATTTTCATCTCTTTTCGTGCACTAGTAGGGTTAGTCGGTAAAACTAGGGTTTGCATTTCCTTTCAGCTTTCAGCTTCTTTCTGCAAGTAGATTAGCCTTTCTTGAGTTATATTTCATCCATCACAGTTAAAAGCTTCTTCTAAGAGCTCATAGAAGTTGGTTTAAGCTCCTAGCGAACTTGTGCCAGTTGATCAAGTGACAGCCTGCGGCAAGAGCTAGTACTTGTGCATACAACACCGTCGCTTCCAAGATTGTTATGAACTACCGGGTTGATAAAAGTAAAGAAGGGTGTCCCAGGAGTTGCAACATAATTTTTGCAATACTAGATCCCACCACAATGATGACTCCCTGTTAAAGGCACATGTAGAAGCTTTAACAACCATCTTGGATCAGAGAGAGATTCTAACATCAACATCTTCAAACCAACTGAGATGGGGCAACAACAATGAAGGCAACTTTAACCTCAAAGAGGCCAAATATATAGCCCTTGGGTTTGACTTTCCAAACCCTAATAGGGTATGGAAGGACCTATGGCAGAGCCAAAACTAGATGAAAATCAAACTCTTCACGTGGTTACTGCAACATAAAAAATTTCTGACTTGGGAAAACCTGGGGAAAGAGGGGTATCCAGTCCATCGAGATGCCAGCTATGTGAACTACAAGAAGAAACTATGGGTCACCTACTCAACCTCTGCCCTTTCACATCCACCTTGTGGAATTGGGTAGCTTCAATATTCAAACAAACAGACAGGGACATGGGTAGCATTACCAGTACTCTGAAGAACTGGAGGAAAAATTTCTCTGATAATGAAATAATCAACACAGCTTGGGTTTAGTTCCAGGCTTTCTAATCTGGGATGTCTAGAAAGAACGCAACAACAGAATATTCAATATGAGGAAAGGTTCCTCCCAGAGCATCATGGCTCAGATTATAAGACAACTCAATGAGACAGTAGGAACCCTCATAAAAAACACCCCTGAGAACCAGCCAAGAGATTCAGATGTGCAGATACTACTTCATTTGGGTCTTCAGGGGCTTTTCCCCTAAGGAAAAAATAATAATGTAATTCATATAACAGCGGATAAGGATTTATGGCAACCTCCCCCTCATGGTTTTATGAAATGCAATATAAATGGGGCCTCAAAAGGAAACCCTGGCATGGCTGGTTATGGAGGAGTCATAAGAGATGAAAAGGGTTTCACAAAAATTATCTTTCATAGTCATTTGAGGAAAGCCACTAATAATATGGAAGAGCTCATGGGCCTTGAGCAATGCTTAGAAATCTTGAGGGACTCAAATCTACATAATACCATAATTGAAATTGATTCTAAATTGATTATTAATTTAGTCAAGAAAATTTGCTATGGCTCAGCTCCAGACAAAGTATCGAGACATTGGCGGCTTATGCAAGTCTATCAATGTATTCAATCCCACTTGCAAAACATGAGGACCCTCAGTTTTATTCATGTATGCCGAATAGCCAACAAATTAGTGGATATCTTGGTTAATGAAGGTGTACTCTGTTTTAAGAGCAATAAAAAATATGACTAGACAGAGATCCCCCAGGGAAGATTGAGGGAAGAGTGTCTCAGAAAGGCGACTTCGAATAGGGAGTTCTATCAAAGTAGGGGAAACAGGAGGGATGAAGACTAATGGAAACAAAGGACTTTTAGTCTACACGGTGAAACAGTTCATGGAAATAAGTGAATAGGATGTCAGGTACCCAACCAATATCTATCTTTGGTCTTCGGGTGGGAAAATGTTCCTAGTACTCTACAAACTCATGGTTCTTAGGAAGGATACAATATATAGGACAAATCTCCATATGAAACAGAAATACACCATATATGGTCTTTCAATTAGCAATTCCGGGAGCGTCGTTAACGTGTGAGAAGAAAGACGGAATAGATGCAATCCTTTGAATTTCACGTGGCAAACAACAAGGCAATTAACAAGCAAAACAGACCTGAAATTCACATAAGTGGTGACTTTATTAGGCTTCGGGTTTGTAAGGGTTGTTAAATCCCAAGCTAGTTTCTCAACAAGGTTGGGATTGCGTGCATCTGGGGGATTTTGAGCGGATAATATGCTCGAGTGTTATCATCATTGGTGGACCCAAAATCTTTTAGATCGCTGACTCATTAAGCTGATTGGGTCTAATTTAAATTTTAACGAGTGTGCTTTTAGGCTCTCTGATATAGCTTCCCGACTATTAGATCTTGAGAGGCAGATCGCACGGTTTTGGTGAAGGTTGGCTTAGCAGAGGTCACGTTGTTTTGTTTTATGGGCCCTCGGCCCGGATTGTGGGCCTTTGGTTTGTTTACCAAGGCTTAATGTGACTCGAAAAATATATGAACCACAATGCCTTGGGTTTTAATGTATATTATGTAACATGTTTTTAGGTTAAAATTGAATAAAAAGACCTACTCACACTTCATAAAAAAAAATAACATAAATTATTTTTATAAATTATAAAGAAAAATTATACAAAATAATAATATTTACATTTTTTTGGTTATATTTTTATTTGATTTAAATAAATAAAATAATGAAATTCTAACACTATTGGCGTTGCATCATCCAATAAAACATAAAATTCTAATTATTTAAAATCATGCTTCGTTGAATAATAACAAAAATACTAGATTTTCAATCATTAATATATTAATATATATATATCACACCTTGCAAAACATGATTTTTATAATTTAAAATCAAATGCATTTCGAATAAAGGTGGTGAATCATTGTGAATCCAAACATTGTCTTTGATCACTAGTAGAGGTTTTGAATTTATATTGATTTTATATATATAAAATTTAATTTTAAGGTCACAGTTAAGTTAGACACCAAATTTGGTGTATAAGATTTTCTTGTTTGTGGGATAAGGGATCTACTTTTGCGTAGCGATTTGACTGTTAAGTCTACGAAGACATACATACTCTACCCCCTTTAGTTTTGAACCTATAATCTCTTAGGAAGAAACACATGTTCTTAACCATTAGACACACTCAAGTTGTGTATTTGAATTTAAAATATATATTTTCAAATATTTTTGTTATTTTTTTAGAAAATAATTATTATTAATTTTTATTTTTATTTTATATTTGTTTATTGTTATAATATTTTTATTTTTCCTTTTAAAAATAATGTTTTGATAGAATTTTATATTATAAATAATATAAAATAATCATAATAATTAATTAATGAAATTTAACAATATTATACATTCTATATTGAATAAATCACAAAACCAAACTATTTAAATCATACTTTTCTTTTTCAAAAAAAATATCTAAATAAATAAATTAATAATAAAGATATTCCATTTTACATTATTTCACACTTCTTAATGCATGAGGCAAAACAATTATTTTTATAATTTAATGTCAAATTAATATACTCTAAGTAAAGGTTGTGGATTATCATGAATCCAAATATTGCCTTAATCACTGTGAGAGGGTTTTGAATTTATATTGAATTGATCTTTTGGCTTTGTCGATTCTTGTGAAAATTGATTATATTAGATATATGTATATAGTAGATATATGTATTTAATATATAGAATTTGTTATAAAAGAATTATATATATCTATTTATATATAAAACTTATGAATGTAAAGTAGAAGGTGATAGGTTGTTTTGTTAAGGCACTTTGTAATGTGATGGCAAAAATTTAGTTATGGTAAGGGTTAGCAAGGTCTAGACCGAGTACGATCCCATGTGATTTTAACAATTTAGATGCCCCTCTTTCATGGTCCTACTCAAGGCACAAGTTAAGTGTCCCAATCACTTCATGACTCAAATAACCTAACAAACAAACCCAAAAAAAACCTTTATTAAATCTGGAATACAATTCTAATTAAGAATCTTTATTTTTATTAGATATTTTATATATCTATTTACTTTCCTAACATTTTTAATATATTTTTATTTTTAAAATGATGAGTTGAAATAATTTTTATCAACTAATCTATATTAGATATTTTATATATTTATTTGTTTTCTTAACATTTTAAATATATATTTGTTTTTAAAATAATGAGTTGACATAATTTTTATAAATTAGCCTAGATTCACCTTTAACACTAGATCTACCAAGGGTCAAGAGGGATCAAATTTCTTTGCGTCAATAACATGGGTTCTCATGAACCTGCAGCGCAAAAACCATTAGTAACTTGACCAAGTCAAGTTTGATGATGATGATGATGATGGTTAACGTCCATTGAAACCAAACTTTGGTCTATCGGACCTAAGAAATGAGCTATTTAGTTTGATTTAAGATTTTATTCCTATACTCAAAAATCTTGGAGAGAAGCCTCCCAAGCTCACTAGAATTATGACATCGTAAGAGGCTAGGAAGGTCAGTATTGCAACAAAGATTATGAAACTAAGATCTAATGTGGTTGTATGCAGGGCACTCTAAGAGGAAGTGATTTTCATCCTTGATGTTCATATTCTCACAGAGATGGCAGATCCTTTCCATCCATGGTGTTTTAAGAACTGCCCAACGACCTGTTTCACTATGGAGCTCATGAGAGTTCATTCTAATCTTGGCTATATTAATTTTCTTCTTTGAGCTAGCTAAAACAGAGTGATACTTTTGATCTTCTAGGGTGGGGTTGATGACCTCCTTATAATATCGTAATTTTCTTTTAGCTGCTAAATCTTTCTCACACCACATTTTATTTTTAATGTTATTAATGTTTTGCAATGAAACATTCTCGTCGATCTCCCAATGGTTTAACCAGGCCCTGGTATCTTTATACCAACCTCGTTTGAGCCTTCGGTGATTTTGGCTGGAATTTAAAGCTAGCTTAGGAAGTCTATGGTCTCCTATGTTATTGAGTTTGTGTTTGTACAACAGAAGCCTAGTCATAGCTAGGCTTAACTATACAACACAAAAATAATTAAAAATAATAATAATGTAGATTTATACTTTAATA
>APFE030608038.1:52922-64880 GCA_000404065.3 Pinus taeda | reverse complement strand
AAATTTGTAAATAATTATTTTTTAGAGTAAGAAAATTTATTATAATTTAATTGTTAAATTAATCATGAGATGGTCATCATTAATTGTTATTAGTTCATGCATGTTGAGTCATCACTGTTTTTTTTGTAGGCTGGGGTGGGACTCTGCGATTTACATGTCCATTAAGTACCCCTCAACGGGGGAAGGGTAGCCCAAGATTTGAACCCAAGACTTCCGTTCGGTGAGACTTCATTTCCACGGCCATTGCCCCTTGAGCTACCCCATGTGGACGAATCATCACTGTTATTCAAATAAAAATATGTCATATATAATTATAGTCTATAACAAATAAACTTTCACTCTTTTCAACGCATCTAAATTATACATTGCTCTAGGTAAACAATCAAGCTTATCTCCTTGCCTTTAATATTATTTCAATGTGAAATTTCAATGCCCCCTGTTTCTCTGAAGAGAATCAATTAGATGAAGGCTGCTAATGGATCGAATGCTTATATGTAAGTTCTCATACAGTATTTTTCTTGTGTTATTTTTTTAGAAAATGCATACACTCTGAAAGTGGATGAAAAGAGTGATGTTTATAGCTTTGGAGTAGTGCTGCTGGAACTAGTCACTGGTACCATCATCAAAGCCAGGGCTTTGAAGAAAAGCAATGCTTCCATTGCAGGTTCCTATGGTTACATTGCTCTAGGTAAACAATCAAGCTTATCTCCTTGCCTTTAATATTATTTCAATGTGAAATTTCAATGATCTCCCCTCTATTTGAATCCATTTTCAAATTTTCATTGTTTGGATACATGGTCATTGCGAGTTAATATTGTCAAAATCCATACACAGAATATCAGTTAGCAATCGCCACCTTAAAATTCTTTTCATAAGGGTGATTAATTTATTCAGATAGCAATAACCACATCTAAAGAAAAGTAATTGCACAATGATTCAGTGCAAGATAGCAAGGATTTCCATAGACCAATTATCTATTCTAGAAAAATTCAACAATTTCAATTTAATAATCCTATCGGCCTCTCTTTGTACCTTTTGGGACAATTTCTAGTTATAGTCTATAACAAATAAACTTTCACTCTTTTCAACGCATCTAAATTAGACCATTAACATATTTCTTAAGTACTAAAAAACTAACCACACTTATTTAACAAAAACAATTTTAATAATGATGAAGAAGATAGTTAACGTCCACCGAGACCAAACATTAGTCTATCGAACCTAAAAAACATAATAATCTATTATAATTATAATTTAATATTAAAAAATCATATTTCATTTTATCGTGTCACGCACGTGATACATGACAAGCCCCATCTCTCATTTCATGTTATTTTACAACCTACGTTACCTAACACTCCGTACGTGGGCACCAAGGCAAATGAACAAACGCCATCAGCCATCTCACCATTGAAGCTTAAGTATACATCTGTCGTTTAGAATTTAGCTTTTGATCGTGAAATGATGAAATATATTCCATACCATTATGTATTTTCTCTCACCTCTAAGCTTATGGTTATTTTGGAAAATTTCAAGTCAGGTGCCCTTAATTTAAAATATACACTTATAATGAATGTGAATGTTATTTGAATTTATAATGTTCAGATTAGGATAAAGGGGAATTTGTTTTTAAATGTTATATGTGTATTTTTAATTTTTTATAATATTTGTTTTAAATTTTAAATTAAAAGGAAAATGTTATTATAATTTAATTGTTAAATTTATGTCATTAATTATTGTTATTCACAGGTGGATTAATTTATTATTATTATGTGAAAGTTGCATTATTTAAAATGTTTTTTTTTTATGTTTTTTTGTTATTCTTATTTGTTCATTCATAAGTGTGAATTATTTTAGTTTATAAAAAGAAAATTACACTATTTAAAATGACTTTTTGATAGTTTATAACTAGATAGACTTTTGCTTTTGTCAAATATCTTTAGGTCACGATTAACTTATTAGATTATATTTAAAAAAGCTATTCTTATCCCCATCCAAAAACATGTTATCATATTTATATATCATCAAAATACATTTAATCATATATATAAAATAGTACTTATAAAATATATATTTAAATATATAAAAATTTAAATTAAATAATCATTTTATGTTAAACATATATTTTTCTTCAGTGTATATTATAAAACGTTGTTGCTAATACCAATAATATATATACTTTATGTATTTGGGGAAAAATCTTAATTCTTATTACAACTATAATTTTTTTAAGTATATAAATAGCTTTAGAAAGCATAATACTTAATGGAAGACATTAAGAGCCATAGCTTCATTTATGTGACATTTTATGGTACCAAATATTGCTTTTCAATTTACATGTTTTAGACTAATTGGTATATAGTTTCTTCTTATTTTAACTTCCCAATGAGTTGAAGTAACCATTATACTTGATTTGACGTCTCTCATTATGACCTAAAAAGTTGAATCTAATAGTGAAAAGTGAGGTGTTTTTAATTATTGAGAAAGGTTCAATTCTCTTGAGGGCCACTTACCCTAGAAGCCATGGGACACCTTGAGGTAGTGGTCAAACGCGTGATTGCATGCAAAGAGATCATATTAATATGCTTATGCATGCATAAGTGTATCAAATCCCACCCATGCCCTTCTTTATCAAAAATTCAAATCAAGCTAGAGTGATGATTCAAAGATTTCATTTTGTAAGGTAGTCGAAGTTTGAAATGTGATAGTTAGGAGGAGACACCAAAAAAGTCCAACCATACTAAAATTTGGTGTGGCCCAATCCATATATGATCCTTGAGTGATTTTGATGATTTGGATGTCCATGGGTCACAAATTTTTTAGATCACATGCTAGTGCCACACGTCATGGGCATGCTAGCAAAAAATGTCTCTAACTAGAATCCCTTAGATTTAAAACCAAATCTCTCAACTTATAAAGTGACCATATATTGTTTATATTGTACTAATGTGACCTTAATTTATGTGAAATGAGAAATAACTTGATGATCTTTATCATGTACCTTTGTAGTGACTAACCAGAGGGAGGTCTTATTACAATACATTTGCTCCTTATGATTCTACAACACCATTTTTACTTCTTACAGTAAGAATGGAGACCATTAAAAAAAAAGCGAGACTAAAACCACTAGCAAATAGGGAACCAAAATACTAGACTAAGTCAAAGGGCAAATTGAATATTAAATACTATGAAAATTTCATTTTTGTCCCAAAGAAATCCTTCAAAGTTTCTCAAATTGGACTAAGAGTTTTGAACCTGGAAGACCTTGGGCCACCCAAAAGGTTAAACCACCCATAATCATAATCCTCGTTGCCTAACATAAAATTTGTAACAAAAAACAAAAACAAACCATTACAAACTATTGAATCCCAAACATGAATTGGAAAAAATATTTTTATGATGGAGAAACACAAAGACAAAGGTTCATTAGAGAGGCTTATAATCTAAATTTTTTTAAATCAAACCAATAGAAAACCATAATAATATAATAGTTAGTTCATCTTACTTGCTAATAGAAAAAGCTTTGGAGTTGTTGCCACTCACTGCAAAATTTGTTTTCAGCTGTCAAAAGGGTGCAAAAGAGCAGAAAATTTGCAGCCATCTCCCAAACCACAGAAGCTCTCAAATTTAAATCATACCCTCTCCATTCGATAGTGCTCAGAATAAGATTTCCAACGGTATATGGAATTCCTCAAATGGACACAGGAATTAGAAGATATGGCCTGTTAAAGTTGAGGGTTTTGTCAACGTTGAAAGGAGGAAAGAATCGCATATCGGAGGTCCGAGAACATATCCCAAATCATTGGATCAGGCGATGAGGCAATCAACGCTTCATGTAGCAGAGCTCCGATGTCAGCTATCACACATCAACGATTTATGATTAGTGGCACTAAGCACATATCGACAATCGCGGGTCCATGGCACATAGTATATCAATGATAGGAGGTTCCAACGATCTCGGATATTGGCGATCACAAATGGCAGAGAAAACCAACGATCACTGATTACCGATATCAGAGATCGGAAGTCCCAGCATATCGGAGGTCCCACACATCGATGGTTCTAGTCCATATCGACGATTGACTATCAACTCTTTCAAAGCGTCAACCTTAACAAAGTTGCGATCAACAAACATTGATAACATTAAAGCGTCAAGATTACGCATTCAGTGTTAAAGCGTTGGGAAGGCCAAAAACATTTAACAAAGGAAATCAACGCAAAATTAGAGGCAAGCGGGCCTTTTTCTCTCTCCTCCAGGGGGCCAGGTGGCAGAATATTATTGGATCCGGTAAACACATGGTGGCACTGACGTCAACATGACGTGGCAGTATGGAGGACACGTGGCATGCAAATCTGGCATTTCCAAGGGTCCAACGAGGGCATATCCGAGTGACACATGTCACCACTTAGGAAGTGCCACATGGTACTGAGGATGTCAAATCGACGATCACAAATCTGAGGTTGAGGCTTATAGAAACTTTGTAATGCAGTGCACACATGGGAAAGTGTGATAAAGGGGCTCCAATATAGGGGTTGGCTCATAGTCACATAAAGAGCTAAAATAAATAGGGGCTAAGCACTGAGGGCGATTAATGATCAGCGATCAGAAGTTGTGGTGTGTTGTCCATCAAAAAGGAATCGTCGATTGCGAACCTTCAATTGGGGGGCTTCGATAAGGGAGTTGGCCTGCAGTCACATAAAGAGTCAAGGAACCAAGGGTTAAGCACAAAGGGTGATCGGTGATCGTAAGTTTCAGGAGGATACACCAAGGATGTTGATAGGAAATCGTCGATTTGTTGACCCCTGATATTAGAGCTAAGCACCCGATCATAGCCTTCGGTCCTATGATGAAGAAACATTGAAAGGGGCTAAACCAAAGGGGGCCTAAGGAGCATCGAGACTTGTTGTATATAACATCCTCTAGAATAAAAGTCTTGATGCAGTCATGTTCTGATAGCGTGGTACATATCCTTAAAGGCATATGGGTTGGCAACTGAGACTTTGAATAGAGGTATGCAACAGTTGCAAACTAATATGGGCTAATCCTCTAGAAGCCCCAGAAACAAGAAACCAAGGACTACACGGGCCACAGAAATGAATTTGACTGCTTCCCTGCACGCCTTCGAATAGTAAATGGAGGCATGGGGCTCCACTCAGATACACAATGAAGGACTACTAGGACATTCTCCACTTCTTCTCTATAACATGCAACTCACATTTGATCCACTCTGAGCTCTGGAGAACGAGCGATTCAAGTAGTTAAGGAAAAAGCAACATAAACTAGCTGAGCAGCAGGAGGGACACATTATGGCAGAGATGTGCCCTGATCAGGAACCATAGGAAGATATTTTCCTCCATCATCATTCAATTTCCTTTTCTCCATTTTTCTGTAATTTCTTTTATTCTGTAATTTCTATATTTCCAAGATCAGAATCAAATCCGAGGAACTCAGTTTGGGCAGCAGAGCTATAGCAGGCCTAGACAGCTAGTCAATATGACAGATGGCCTTGGGTTGAGATGTTTTTCAAATATTGATTCAAAGCCCCCCTTCTTTATACAAATAAGGGGGAGAAACACCTAAGAGAGGTTCCAAAATTCTACACCCGAGCGGTCCAAATTCTTTGGTTCCATTTTGGTTCTAAATGCTTGTTCATGAGGGACTTGAGCTATAGATTGCTGAAGCTAAATGGTTTGGTGAATAGGACTCATTTGGAAGACTAATGAAACTCTTTGGTGATTCAAATCATGGCAACACACAGTATGTTTTCTCCTCTGTAAATCTCATTCCATGTATGTTTTTCTTTCTCTTAAATAGTGTGATGAAGTTGCAAGTTTCATCCTTGTTCATGATTGTATATTTGTTACTAAGTAGAAACAATACTTGTGTTGCCCACAAATTTACTTAAGTACCTATAATGTGCACAAATTTACTTAATCTTTTGGTGACAAATGTGCCCATGAGTATATGACCTGAAACCATGACTAGCATTCCTCTCCTTCCGCTCTTTCCTCTCCTCCCCCTTCCATATTTCTATTGGAACATCATGTCTTAGGATTATACATTACAATCAACCCTACACATCGATTCCCTCCTCCCTTTCCTCCTCTTCAATTTACTGCAATGTCAATATTAAGTTGCATGTTGTTGTGTGTCGGCCACCAAAACTAGACATTTCTCTTTTGAGGTTGGCCCGATTTACCCCCTGAACATTCAGATCCATGTATTGGCTTGAGTTTACCTTGATGAAAGATGATTGAACCAAGCCCCCTTTTATTATCTTTTTAAACTTAGTGAAAATTGGAGTGTTGTCAAAATCCCTCACTAATATTCTTCCATGCACTCCTCTATTTAAGATGTCCTAGGCACTTGTCTACAATCAACCCAGAGGCTATCTCTAGGAAGCTTTCTATGTCTCCTGAAGCACTTGTTCTACATGTGCTAGAAAAAGTGACAACATCTCTCTAGTGTTGTTGCCAAGGAATGGATTAGAATATTTTTCCCTGGGTACGACAAATATTTACATTCCCTCTGTCAGCTGAGCAAGGGAAGTGTGGGTTGAAGATCTCTCATCTTTGAAAATCCACTGTTTCAATCTTATTGCAAACATCCTGGAAATCCATTGTCTGAATTTCTACCTCCTTTGATTTATGATTCATATGATTCAGAGGAGGATGAGGTGGTTACAAATTGTCAATGGGATCTACCTACAAACAAGTGGGGAGAAGGCTCCCAGTAGTAAATTTTTCAAGAAGAGCCCAAAGTTGAAGGACCAAGCGGAGTCTGCGACTGTCGGTTGCAGAAAGATTCCTGGCAGGAATTCTCAGTAGATTCTCCAATCTATGACTCTTACAGTTCATAAAATGAAGAATCTATTGCATATTTTCAAGCAGGTTGGCCCATTGACAAATGGGTAGAAAATGATCAACAACAAGCTTTTTTAGAAAAATCTAAAGCTGAGGAGTGGAACAGTATTTGTGACTTCCCCTGACATAGAAGATATTGGTCAGTAGACTTTTCATGAAAATAAGGAAGCCGCAAAATTTTCTTTTCAGCTCTATGACCCTGAAGATGACTAGATGACGACATTCTTAAGTCAGCAACAAAGGTTGTTTCTAGTGCATGTATCAGATTTTTTGTTTGAATATTTTTCGTTGTGCACGGTTGTTTTTAATTTCAAATTTTACCTCCATGGAGGCATTAGGTCCAACACCAAAATGTTGGCCTGGATCCTGTTAGCGCTCAAATCTACCTTAGGCTGAAATAAGTTAAAACTCAAGGCTACATCAAACCATGCTCAGCCTCGTAGCTAGCCCTACGAGGACAGGAGAGGGCTCTCTCCAGTCAATCTCGATAAAATGAGCAATAGGGTGCGAGATGACTCTAGAATGGGAACTGATTTTAGGCTAGTAAAGAGATAGGAAAATTTGATTTTGATTTTTTTGGGTTTTTGTTGGAGAAATGGGAAAAAACAATTTTGGGTCTGGGGATAAGGCCAGATGTTTACAGAATTCGAGTTGGGGCGAGGTAGGCAGTAGTCTCAATGCTTTTTTATTTAAGTGTATGGATGGATCAGAATGAAAAGGAGCTGAAGAGAGCAAAGGAGAACATGGATCCTCTCCAAACAGGCGAAAACATGTAAAAATAAACAAATTCAAAGGTAGAGCATTGAAATCAATCGATGCAACCTCATATACTCATTCATTTAGTTTCAGAAGCATAAGAAGGGAATGGCATACATTAAACATGAAAGAACTTACAATAAACTGAGAGAAAACACCATCAAGAACTGAAAGCCACAAGAATCCCAACAGGTGCTGCAAAACTTATGATCTTTCCTTAGCCAAAATATGAAAAATATGTACAATAGTGTGCCAAAATCTTTCCCTAGAGTCCAACCTCTCCAACCTCTGAATGACTGAGACAATACATCTTATAGACCATCCTAACCCCTTCCCATGCCTCTAGGGGTAGAATTCCTCCTTCTAGGAGCAGTTCCAACTAATTCTAAACAAGGAGCTAGAATATAGGCATCCAAACAACTTGCCTCTAAAAGAAGGGAAACTGATTCTTACACTTGATTTTTACTTTTTTAGGAGTGAATCTTCTAGAATAGGTAAAAATGAGTCCAAGTTACATGCCAACCATAAATTTACATCAAGATAACTCAAAAATTTCATCCACAAGCAAGATTGGTCCAACTGGCCGAAATCCTGAGCTGGAAAATGAAAAATTGACCAAAAATATATATGCGTAGCGCGCTTGAGCTATATGCGTAGCACGTATTTCAGCCTGCTTTGGGGCACTTCCCCGCATCCAAATTGAGCTCATGATAGCTCGTTGGAAAGCCCTGGATGTTGGATATCCAACCCAAGTGGAATTTCCCAATTTGGAGCTCATCTGCCCCTCCAAAACTTCATTCTCCCAGAAGTACTTCCTGCTGGAGCAAAAGGTGGCAGCAAGGTGGTTTTCATGGTGTTTTTGGGCCTTTTGATCATCCAGAACTTGATGAAATGCTTCAGAAATACTTGAGCATGCATAAATTACCATGAAAAACCCAAAAATATAAAGTTTTCCTTCAGCAAGTGTCCCAATCAAAAGCGAGTGTGTCGACGCGCTACTCATATAGCTGAAAAATCTATTTTGAGACCAAAATATTTCAAAATGACAAAAAGTTCTCCGAATTTGCTCAAATTCGGAGAGAAGACCCTCCATCATGTATCATGCCCATCCAATGAAGCCCCGGCCAAAATCCAGAGTGGATCAGGTGTTTCACGACGCTTAAGTGTCCTCCTAGTGTATGCAGTTCAGTGGTGCAATCTCTGTCTTGGTCATAGAAAGTATCGATGTCCGCCTCCATGATGTTGCAAAATCTGTGTTGGCTTGAATGAGATGAAGAATCAGGATTTGGTGCTTTTGTTTCAAACTCCAAATGTGGGAGGAACTGTGGGAAATAGGGCCGTATGAATAGTGGACTGTGGGAAAATGAGCTATGGGAACAACATGATTCAATTAAGTGAAGAAAATATGCTTGAGTCAAGTGAAATTAAGGATGTGAGTACAGTCACTTGACTGTATCGAATTTTGGAACCTATAACTGATATGAAGGATGGAAAGTGGTAACAAATGGCAAGTTTTAGGGATGGGATATAGGGAAATAGAAGAGGGACGAAGTGATATGAGTGATTTTAAAGGGAATAAGGAAAAGGGATGCATTGTATGATGATATGACAGTAGTGGGGAAAGGAAAATTAAAGTGAGATATGGAATGTTTTGGCACCAAAGTCAAATTCTAAAACTTCAAATTCAAACCCTAAAGAGGCTTTTCTTTACAAGAGAGTAGGGTTTGTGTTTTTCAACATTCATACTCTTACAACCGATCTTCAAACAAATCCAAACACTGACCAAAGATAATAGCAAGATGATTTAAACTTACATGAGTCAAAGGAGACTGAGAGAATTTGAATTTTGAAGAGAAGTGGCAAAAATTTTGTGTTTTGGCCCAATGCGTAGCGCGCTACATAGTGCATTTTGCAAGAGGCTTTTGGAGGCCTTCCCGGTGTCCAAATTGAGCATGTGATAGTGCGTTGGAAAACTATGGAAGTCTACGGTCCAGCCCAAGTGGAATTTTTAAATTTGGAGTTCATTTACCCTGTCATAAATCAAATCTCCTAACGCTACTTCTTGCAGGTGCATCAATTTTCCTGAGGCAACGGTATTCTTGACATTTCTCCAAAAAAATTATACCTGTGTAAAAAGTGAAGGAGGTTTTCTTACTTGGCATGTTTTGGACAAAAACCTCTCTCAGTTTTCCAAAATGCATCTTGGATTGCTCTGAAACATCTTTTGCGTGAAACTTATCCCGATGTGTGAAACAAGGGAGTTTGTCGAAATGAAGCGAAATGAAGGGGATAAGGGGCTTATAAATTCTTGGGGAAATTTTGGGAAGTAGGGAGGGATGTTAGGAAGCAGGGAAAAGTGGAATCTTAGAGATCGAGTGAGGGGAAGGGGTCCAAAAGGGAAAAACACAGGCCTAGCCTAGAAAATTGCCAAGTTGTGGCAAGAAACTAGGGTTTGTGCGAAAATGAGGAATTTGGGGGATCTCAGTGATGGGAAATGTTTAATAAGGTACATTAACGATAGGGGAAAGTGTATGAACATCAGGATGCAAGTTTTTCTAATGATTTGACCATCCAAGAGAAACTACCTCCAAAACCCTAGGAGAGGGAAATGGACCTTACTAGGCACAACTGAAGCAAGAACAAGCTGTAAAATGACCCAATGGAACTTGACATGATGATGAAAACCCTCTGAATGATGGTACACTCAGTTGAATGGTGACATGAACTGACATTTGGACAACTTTGACAGGAGTAAAAGCAACCCCTAGACCTAATGCCTAGTGACCAAATTTTGCTTGAAGACTCTTTGAAATAACAAAATTTGACCTTAACACTTTAAAATCACTTTGTAAGAGCATGTTTGATCACTGAAGGAAGGCTGCAAATACTGACACTAACAGATCCATTGGAGGGTTGAACTCACTTAGGTGAATTGAGCCCTATACATAAGTAGGAGTTGTATATAAATAAGCTCACTAGTTGAGTATTTACTTTCCAGTTGGTAGAATTTATTTTTCTGCATTTCAGTTTGTTGAGGAAAGGACTCTGGTTGTACAAGTTCATTATATTTTTAACTCCATGCCCAATGGTGAAGGCTACTAGTCTGCGGGTTCTCAACACCTTTCCAGCAAGGCACTATCCCCAGTTGGAGCCAATGTTTTCATTCACTGCAAAATTTGTTGTCAACTGTCAAAAGGGTGCAAAAGAGCATAAACGTTGCATCCATCGCCCAAACCACATAAGCTCTCAAAGCTAAATCAGACCCTCTCCATTGGATAGTGCTCAGAATAAAATTTCCAATTTTATATGGAACTCCTCAAATGGACCCTGGAATTAAAAGATATGGCCTGTTAAAGTTCAGGGTTTTGTCATTGTTGAAAGGAGGAAAGAATCATAGATCGGACGTCCAAGAACATATCACAAATCGATGGATTAAGCATTGAGGCAATCAACATTTAGAGCTTCAATATCAACTATCACACATAGGCGATTTCTCATCAGTGACACTAAGTGCATATTGACATATCGATAGTCGGGGGTCCATGGCACATAGTATATCGGTGATCGGAGGTTCCAGCGATCCTGGATATCAATGATCGCAAATGGTAGAGAAAACCAGCAATCAATGATCACTGATATCGGAGATCGGAAGTCCCAGATTATCAGAGGTCCCATGCATTGGTCAGTCTAGGCCATATCAATGATCGAGTATCAGTGCTTTCAAAGCGTAAACCTTAAAAAAGTTGCAATCAATGAACGTCGATAGTGTTAAACTGTCGAGATTACGCCTTTAGTGTTAAAGTGTTGGGAGGGCCGAAAACATTTAACGAAGGAAATCAACACAAAACCAGGGGCAGGGGGGCCTTTTTCTCTCTCCTCCAGGGGGCCACGTGGCAGAATATTATTTGATCCAGTGAAGACATGGTGGTGCTTACATAAGCATGACATGGCAGTGCGGAGGACACGTGGCATGTAGATCTGGCATTTCCAAGGGTTGAAAGAGGGCATATCTGGGTGACACGTGTCACCACTCAAGAAGTGACACATGGTAGTGAGGACATCACATCGGCAATTGCAAATTGGAGGTTGAGGCTTATCGACACTTTGTAATGCAGTGCACACATGGGAAAGTGCAATAAAGGGGCTATGATACAGGGGTTGGCACATAGTCACATAAAGTGCTAAAGGAACCAGGGGCTAAGCACTGAGGGCGATCGACGATCAACAGTTGTTATGCTCTTAACCTGCAAATGATACCCAAATACAGAATATGCGAAGAAAAGATACCGAGAACACAGAATATGCGAAGAAAAGATACCCAGAACACAGAATGGCAAT
>APFE030608038.1:22194-46496 GCA_000404065.3 Pinus taeda | reverse complement strand
AGGGAGTTTCTATCCTTTATATATGACTCTACGTGCAATACCACAGGCTAATACCGCGTATTACTAATACCATCTATCTAATACTACGGCCCATTTGCAACTAACTGTGGTTCCGTTATTAATTGCGGATTAACCACTTACAATTATTAATATGGGCTTTATTGACTCTTGACTATGACGTGGTCCCATTACATAGATAAGGGGGTTAGGGTGGGACCCTAACAACAGTTGTGGTGTGTTGTGCATCAAAGAGGAATCGTCGATTGTGAACCTCCGATTGGGGGGCTCTGATAAGGGAGTTGGCCTGCGGTCACATAAAGATCCAAGGAACCAAGGGTTAAGCACAAAGGGTGATCGGTGATCACAAGTTTCAGGAGGATACACCAAGGAGGTTGATAGGAAATCGCCAATTTTCCGACCCCCGATATTAGGGCTAAGCAACTAGTCATAGCCTCCAGTCCTATGATGAATAAATAATGAAAGGGGCTAAACCAAAGGAGGCCTAAGGAGCATCAGGACTAGCTGTTTATAACATCCTCTAGAATAAATGTCCCGATGCAGTAATTTTCTAACACTGTGGTACAGACCTTTAAAGGAAGATGGGTCGGCACTTGAGACTTTAAATAGAGGTATGGAGCAATTGCAAACTGATATGGGCTAATCTTGTAGAAGCCCCAACAACAAGAAACCCAGGACTACATAGGCCGCAGAAATGAATTCGACTGCTTTCCTACACGCCTTCGGATAGTAAATGGAGGCATGGGACTTCACTCAGATACACATCGAAGGATTTCCAAGACATTCTCCACTTCTACTTTGTAACAGGAAACTCACATTCGATCCACTCCCAACTTTGGAGAATGAGCGATTCAAGTAGTTAAGGCGAAAGCGACATAAAATGACCGAGCAACAAGAGGGACACATTGTGGGAGAGACGTGGCTTGATCGGGGGCCTTCACAGGAACTGCAGGACGATATTTTCCTCGATGATCATTCAATTTCCTTTTCTTTATTTTTCTGTAATTTATTTTATTTTGTAATTTATATATTTCCAAGAATGGAATCAAATCAGTTTGAGAAGCAGAGCTATCGTAGGGCTAGACAACTAGTCAATCTGACAGTTGGCCTTAGGTTGAGATATTTTTTAAATGTTGATTAAAATCTCCCCCTTCTTTGTATAAATAAGGGGGAGAAACACCTAAGAGAGCTTCCATAATTCTATATCGGAGTGGTCCAAATTATTTTGTTCCATTTTGGTTCTAAATGCTTGTTCATGAGGGACTTGAGCCATAGATTGTTGAATGTAAATGGACTAGTGAATGGGACTCATTTGGAAGATTAATGAAACTCTTCGGTGATTCGAATCATGGCAATGCATAGTATGTTTTCCCCTCTGTAAATCTCATTCCATGTATGTTCTTCTTTCTCTGAAATAGTGTGATGAAGTTATAGGTTTCATCCTTGTTCATGATTGTATATTTGTTATTAAGTAGCAACAGTACCTGTGTTAGATACAAATTTACTTAAGTACTTGTAATTTTCACATATTTACTTAAGATTTTGGTGACAAATGTGCCCATTAGTATATGGCGTGAAAACCTTGACTAGGGCTCCACTCCTTCTGCTTTTTCATCTCCTCCTTTTCCATATTTCTACTGGAACGTTGTGGCTTAGGATTCTACATTGCAATCATCCCTACGCACTGATTTCCATCCTCTCTTTCCTCGTCTTCACTTTACTGCAACATCAATATTAAGTAGACTGTTGTTTTGTGTCAGCCACCAGAACCATATATTTCTCTCTAAGGTTGGCCCGATTTACCCCTGAGCATTTGGATCCATGTAGTGGCTCAAGTCTACCTTGATGAAGGGCTATTGAACCAACCCCCTTTTTTTTATCTTATTCTCTTCTACGTGACAATTGGAGTGTTGTAGAAACCACTCACTAATATTCTTCCATACACTCCTCTCTTTAAGATATCCTAGGCGATGATCTACAATCAACCTAAAGGTTGTCTCTAGGAAGAATTTTATGTCTTCTGAAGCACTTGCTTCCATTAAAAGCGACAAAAGGGTCCAATGTCCAAATATGATGATACCCCTTCTTCTCCATGATTTCACTATCCCACTATGATCATGACAATAACCAACCCATGTTTCAAATTCATGCTTCACTATGAAGCTAAGCATGCAGAGTGGAAAACATTGATTTAGACCAATTACTTGCATTGGATGTGAAGCCCACGTGCACCTGACACAAATAAACTTTTATTATAATTTATAATACATATCTTTCTTGGATTCATTTTGAATTGATTAATATATGTTTTGATATTCTATAGTCCCATTAATCCTAATTAATCTCTATTTTAACTTAGTGGTCGTATTAGTATACATGTTTGCTTGTTGATTGTTTCTCTTAAAAACAAGCCCAAGTTAGAATAGGTACAAGAGAATATTTAGTTGGAAGGGACTTCAAGATCATTTAATTAATTATGTCATTTCTTAAGTATCCTACTACAATCAACAATTAAATTTGGAGGTTAATTTCTATTCACCATTCTTAAAGAAAGGTATATGAGCCATTAGAAAATTCTCCCTAATCTTGATGAAAATATTACTTCATTTCCTCTTCCAAAATTAATTATAATCCTCCCAACCATATCTCCCTTACAAAAATTTATTTAAATTAATATTTATTTTTAAAAATTATTAACATTAATTAAGCAACCTTTAACTTAAAAATATTCACTTAATACCCAATCTACTTCCTCTTCCACGCAACATTTCCCATAACATTCCTCTAATTTATCTAGATCTCCTTGACAACCCAACAGACCACTTCATGTAGAGGATACCCTTTACACCACTTCATGTAGAGGATACTCTTTGTAACACACTATAGCATGGCAAGATTGACTTCTAAGATTAAGGGAATGACTATTTCGAGAGAAGATCACATCTAGGTGTTATTTGATGTGTATTTCCTCATAGGAGTTTTATAGGTTGCATGGGCTATATATGAGGGTGTAAAGGGGAAGATTCATTGATTAGAACCTTTATAGAGGATGTAACCTAATAGTTAATCACCATCTCCAATGATTACATAGAAATTGGTATATCATTAAAAATTATTGAAAGAGATGTGTCAAATGGGTTAAAGATATATGTATATTTCTTAAGGATTGCATAACCATTTTAATACATGAAACAAGTTGAATATGTATGAATATTTCATAAGGATTTCATAGCAACTTTAATACAAGAAAGATACTTAAGTAGAAATTTCATCTAAGGCTTTATCCAAATTTTATATAGGATTTTACATGTTAATATTTTTCAAGAAATAATCATTCTTTTTAATTGCATTGAGAGGTGCTCTTGTTGGAGATTTTGTAAAGTCATGTAATAATATGTAATGTTATGTTATGTTGGTTCACAAATTATAATTAAAATAATACTTATAATTATTAATTAAGAAAAAATGAAATGATCAAATTAAGAATTATAATAATTAAAAAATATAATTTGAAATATTAAATGTGAGCTCACACCTCTTCAAAGAATCATGACTACAAATATTGCTTATTAATATTTCAACTTAGTTCTCACTTCTCAAAATGCAATGATTGTAATAGCAAAGTCAACTTTTCTTTTCATGAACAATCTAGAAAGGCTTCCAAACATCCAACGATATCAAGAAATTTATCAATAGCAAGGAATTTGTGTTAAGGTATGTCATATGTCATTGCAATAAGGCATTTCCTACATGTTTTATATTTTTTAAAATCTAAATGTATGTAAATTAATAATAATTATTAATTTAACAAATTTTTTTTTTTGCCACCTCAACTCCAAATTGAACGACCTTCATCATTGTTGCATTGAGAGGTGCATTCTACAACTCAACATGATGTATAGGCATGTATGTTTGTCGTGACAGCTAAAATTTTGCTCATGTCACCCACAATATAAAATTTAAAAAATCTAAAAATGAAAATAATTAATTTAAACGTTTTGTATAGTTATCAAATTCAACGTCTCTCTCTCTCTCTCTCTCTCTCTCTCTCTCTCTCTATATATATTATATATATATATATATATAAGCACCCACGAGGAATTTGAACCAGTGACCTATCCCAAAGGAGTGCCTTAACAGTGCACCCATTCACCGTCAATCCAAAGCCCCGTGGGCCTCTATGATAAAAATAAATATTAAACACATAAGATCATTGTATTTCAATATAATTATCTTATGCGATTAATTGTTATTTTATCATATACCTTGAATTTGAAGTAAAAAGGTTATTCAACACAAAGAATCGAAAATCTTGCTCCAAAATCTTTTAATATTTATTTTAATTAAATATTTGTAAAACAAATCTTTAAAAGTAAAAGCATATCCTATGGATATATTAAAATCTCTAAATACATAAATATTTCTACATAAAAGTTGTAATATTTGAAAATTTGTTATCATGCCATGTAAAAAATATTATTAAATTTAATATTAATAATTAATATATTAAAATTAAAATTATAAATTTTAATAACTTAGGAGTAATACAATATTAAATTTAATATAATATTAAATTTGCTATATATATAATATATATTTAATATATCATGATATTATATTAACTCTAGATATATATGGGAGAGAAAAACAAAGATGGAGTGAATATAGGTGGAGAGATATAGGGAGAGAGAGGAAGGGAGAGAAAGAGAGAGAGGAAGGTTGAGAGAGGACTTCAGAGACACAAGGAGAGAGGGAGGGAAGAATAATCACTTAGAGAGAGAAAAGTGGAGAGAGAGAGGGGGAATGACAAGGGAGAGATGGAGAGAGAGTGTATATGTTTGGGGGTGAGATAGAGAGATAAAGGAGGAGAGATAGAGAGAAGAGGGGGAGAGAAGGAGAGATAGTGACAGAGTTAGAGGGCAGATATAGAGAGAGAGACAAAGATAGAGAGATAAGGGGGAAAGATAGAGGGAGGTAGGAGAGAAAGGGAGAGAGAGGAAGGAAGAGAGGTTGGATGCAAAAGAGAGAAGGAGAGAGGAAGGGAGGGAAAGTGGGAGGTAAGAAGAAAGACACAGAGAGAGAAAGGTGTATAACCAACAAGGATGGAATAAGGAAAATTGTCTGCTAGGAAATAAAAACAAGAGGATAATTGACCAAATAGTGATCGACAATATGAACAATTGCTTGATATACAAAAAATAGCACAAGAAAAGAGACAACAATGCCAAGAGAAAATTAGAAAACAATAATATCAAAGTAAAAGAATACACAATCTGGATCATGAGAGCGAAGATGCATGAGACTCCTTAGAAGAGTCGAGAGGCGTAGCATTGTCTGCATTGATAGATAATGAAGGTCCATTGATAACCCCTAGAGAGTAAGTAGAGTCCATGGAAGTTGACAACTCTCATCCAACAATAAGAACAAATCCTACTATAGAAATAGTGAGTCCCAACGTTAGATAATTTATTGAGTCATGAAATTATTCATAATACTTGTAGTCTGGTATAATGAACAAGAACAAATAAACTTTCAAGTGACATAAAACTATGGCCAAGATCAATAAAATAATAATAATGAAGCAGAACAAGTACTTCTCCAACTGAGTAATCTCATGATCGTCGTACCCCCCCCCCCCCCCCCCCACGACAAAACGTTTATATTAAAGAAACTCAAAATACAATAGTGATCAACAAAGAGTCGTGACCTTGGAAAAGTTGGTTCAAAGAATATATAGATAAGGTGTGCCAAACTGATGAATCATTATGAAAATTTATTATCGATAAAGAAGAAAATAAGAAAGTGCCATCTGACAAGGAGTCTGATAGTAACCACCATTTAAGTAAAATTCTAGGATCTCCACTACCAGGACTGTTGGAGAGGTAAATCCCCTCTACGGATAGAGGCGATCCCTACTAGCCCAAAAGGGGTCTAGCAAGAATCAATCAATGCTACTCTGCAAGTTCCTAGTTGCAATTAACAAGTGGGTAATGGACACCTACTTGGATTCCAGCGCTATGTTTGACGAAGAGATGCCACTCTCGCTCCTTCGCTCCAGCCGATCACAATCCTCCACTATCCTCGTGGGCGGACACCTGCACAAGCAAAGAGAAGACAAACACGAGCGTAAAATCTAGTAAAAGAAACCATACATCAGTCAGAAAGGATGTAATTCACATTAATCATTCATAAGACAAACGAGAATGGAACCATAACAGTAGTCATCTATCTTTTATTAATCAGAAAAAGAGAAAGGTACAACCATTGTTCTGACGCTGAGTCCTTCTCTAGAGGGTCCATCCAGCATGTCTCATAAGCATTCACCTTTGAAGGTAGATATCCCAAGTCAAAGAACTCTCTCTCACACACAAGGCAACAAACTCATAACCTTCCTTAAGCTCTATAGCAATCCTCACACAACACACCAAATGCCTACAAAGAGCAGCACTAATGCACTATGAATTCCTCTATGTCAGAGTCTATATGTCCAAAAACTAGCTGCTCATGGCAATGGTGGAGGTTTATATAGGAGAAAGAGTCTCCATGAATAGTGAAAGGATGAGCTTACCCCCAAGAAAAGTGGATTATCAGGCGAACAGACATGCCATAGAAAGGAGGGCGACCTTTACAAAGCCAACAACCAGGTTTGGAGTCATCTTGAAGGCTGGCTGTTAGAACAAACTCGCCCAAACAGGATCAGCGCGGGTGCATAACTGGGCTGGCGCGCTGGCATCGCATCTCAATTACAGAAGAGGTCTGGGCAGCGCGATCTAATACAAGCGGAGGGTGCGCTGTTTATGAAATTCGACCAGCGCGGAAAACTCGTGTGCTTCCGCGCTGGCAGCGCACTAGTTACACTGTCATCCGCCAGTCAGCGCAGTTATTTTAATAACAGTCGCGATGACCCAATAAACTTAGGCAAAGAGGGTTTTTTGGCTATTTCAGAGAGCATGAGCATGATGGATTGATCTCATGACACAGTAGGGAGACTGACAAAGAGACAGTGACATTTTACTGTGTAACAGATGCCCCCTAAAGCATGAAGCCCAAGAGAGTGGGAGGGGTGAAATGCTTTACAAAACTGTTGGACCAGAACACCACCAGGAAGAACCTGCACGGAGATACAACTGATGTTTCAATTACATGTAGTCTAGGCATGGGCGTAGCCATCCAAAAGACATACGAAGAAGGTCTATGGTATGGACGCAACCACCCAGCTGAAGACACCATGATGATAAGAGGTATGGTCGCAGCCATCCGAAAAGACTCAGGTATGGGCGCAGCCATCCGTCAATGAGTCATGTAATAATGATCCACAAAATCGCAACCTGGCCCACAATGGACTAGAACCAGGGTCTTGCGCTCCATCCAAACCCAAACAAAGTACAAGTCCAAACATGTGAATATAGGAGTCGAAGTCGAACATGCTTGAACATCGTCTGATTACCAACCGATGATGAAAGTTGTTAACATACGCGAGAGGGGCCACCAATAATGACGACGATCCTCAAGGTACTATAGGTACAATCCACGACGTGCGAATAAATGAGCCGGTGTCGAACACCCATAGAGTCATTCGATCGGAGGCCAATGATGAAAACCTCGCGTCGAACACGAAGAACCTGCCATTGAGGCATGCAGGCTCCAAGGTACCGGAAGGGAGTCTCTAGGTCACTTTCCTGGATAATGAGCTGAAGTCGACAGGAAGTGACCTTGTTGAAGGTGGGCCATAATGTTTCCCACATCATCGACACGAGACGGAAAGAGACAATATGTTTCGTGTGAAATATCAGAGGGAGGTTATACTCGCAGAGGCCAACTTCTCTTGAACATATCAGTGGCACAATGACGGATTTGGCAGTATTTGGGGTCAAACGATCAGAGGTCGTAATGAGAGGGCAATGAGCAGATGAACGGCGAAATAGGATAACCCAAACCCATGGAGGAAAAAGTGAAGCGAGATGAGATGTCCCCACCTAGACACGAATGCAAACAGTGCCATGTTCAAGAGCGACATACTGCCGATGACGACGATTATGATTCTTTATTTCCCCCACCATTTCTGGCGAGTACCCCGGTTATTTTTGGATGACAAGCTTGACGGGGATAGCATATGCTTGAGGGGCGTCATTTTGACGGAGTCCGATGTCATTATGTTTTAGCGAGTCTGACAAAGGAAGGACTCGACGTCTTTTCATGTTTATAGAGTTTGAAAAGACAGCGGAAAAGAAAACTCCAGGGGGGTGCTTTTTCGTAAAGTTGTGTCTCTCGAGCCCGAAAAAGTATAAAACAATGCTCGAAAGAACCGCCCAATCATTTCGACCGAGGAATACTTTTCGTAAATAGTGACTTTGACCCGAAAAAGTAAAAAAGCGGTCAAAAGAACGTCGTTTTAG
The DNA here is from genome assembly GCA_000404065.3 of Pinus taeda. Lineage (NCBI taxonomy): Eukaryota > Viridiplantae > Streptophyta > Pinopsida > Pinales > Pinaceae > Pinus > Pinus taeda. Next base: position 38,082 of record APFE030608038.1, on the reverse strand, counting down.
AACCAATAACGAGTGCGAAACGACAAACACCCGACAATCTTTGTTGGTTTAAACGGTCGAAAAAGAGCTTTAAAAGCGACCGCCTCTCGTTCCTTTTGACGAGCTGAAAGGAGGCTCGGCTATCTTTTCTCGTTTTATGTCGGAAAAGAGCTTAAAGACGACATTTTTGGGACCAAGTGTATATAAATCCACCGTGACTTCGCCGATTCCGAAGACCTGCACAAGAGAAATACCCGTGTAAACCCGTTCGATATGTCGAAAAACATAGTAAAACATGCATCAAGGCATAATATAACGACATCAAGGCTTAAATTCATGATAAAAGGTGACAAAACCCACTTTTATAAGGTTAATTTAGAAATTTTTACCATAAATAGGGGGGTGAAAAAATCATTTTTACCATTTTACCATTTGAGCTTTGGAGAACGTTGTAGAACTACAAAGTTGACGGAGCGAATTCTTCATCATCCGGACGCCGTTCTTCCGACAGCTGACTCCAGGTAGGTCCCTCTTTCCCTGCGCTCCATTTTGAATCCTTTTTTAAGCATTTTCACCGTAGGATTTGGCCATTTGGCCAAATTTTTTGAGCGTAGGTGCGCTCTCGGTCAGCGCGGATTCGCCCATCGGGTCTGCGCTGACCGATTTTACCAGCACACACCACTTTCCGGGTCAGTGCAGAAAACCCGTGTCCTTCCGCGCTGACCCAGAGAAAAATACACAGGGCCGCCATTTCCAGCGCGGCTGTTTTAGAAACAGTCGCGCTGGCGCCGTGAAGATTGATTTTTTAAAATTTAAATGGACAATCTTTAAATGATGGCAACCTAATGCTTTTTGGGTGATCTTGCAGGACATAATGGCCTTTGTATGGCAGGAGAGAGCCCATGATAATGAAGATGTGGCCGCTTTTGCTGATGCTGGATGCCGAAATGCAATGCGGGCATGCGGTTTGCTCAAATTCTTTCTCACTCCACGCGTGAGGGCTCAGCCAGACCTCCTAGAGCTTTTGATCAGAGCTTGGAACCCAGTGGATGGGAAATTCACGATCCGTGGCCGCGACATTGAGTTCGATTCCACAGACATCTACTTTTTGACTGGATTGTCTCGCCAGGGTGTGATGCCCATCCTGGAGGGGCAGCGACCTAGCGGCGAGACGCTTGATCAGCTCATGGCCCGGGTGTGCCCACAGGCAGTCAAGACACGGAGCGGGAAAGCAAGCATACCATCGGTGGGTGTTGGACCCAATGGTGATATAGTCCTTCGTACTATACTCTTCCTAGTGATGCGGGCAGCAGGCAGTTTGGCCAACCATGAGGCCTCAAAGGCCAACCTGTTACTAGCTCTTGAGTGCTTACAGCCCACGATTTTCAAATGGGCAGCAGCTGTGACCAACAGCATGAAGAGGCAATTGAGTAACTGCCGACGTGGAGAGTCGAAGCAGTTTGGCTACGGATCGCTCTTGCTTCTGCTCATGTTCGAGCAGGTGCCGGCTCTTCGGCTGCAGACCATGGTGGTAGATCCGCCTAACAGTCCACGGGAGACGAGGGCCACCAAATGGGCCCGGGTCATGCCACGTTGAGGTGGCGGTCGCTCAATGTCGTGGGGCGTCTTCTTTCGAGAGTGGCTAGATTGCCAGGTTATCTTCGTCGAGGACTGGCCATATGCCGGTATCGACTTCCGTGGTGATTCTGACATGCCATTGCCGCGGGAGAGCAGTGGGACGATGGAGGTAAACACTTGATCTCTTTTTGATTTTTCATCTTTATAATGTTTTTGAATTTTTTCATGTACATGTCCTAATAAATACTATGCTGTGCAGATGTGGGACCTGTGAGACCCCTTGGCCTAGCCCCAGAGGCACGTAGAGAGGGGCAAGGCACTGCCATCTTGGCCTTGGCTCCTGCAGGAGGCGACCAGACAGAGACTGTGGTACACAACCTTGAGGGCTTGCTGGCAGGAGTCCCAGATTACCAGGGGATCGAGGAGGTCCCCCTGGCTGCACAGATCCATACAGTGGGTGTAGAACCCAGGATGCACCACCTTTTAAGGCAGGTGGCACGAGCGGTGGCATGCTACAGAGAGCATAACCCACCGCAGTAGATGCCTAGGTTTCATTTTCCACTGTTGTTTTGAGAGACATACGTCTTAGATGTACTGAGGACGTCGGCTTTATTTCAGACATGTACACTTTTATTTTTTGAGCTCCTCTGTTGATTTACATATTTCGCAAATGTCTGTCTAATACATAATTAGCCAATGCATCAGTTACACCATTAAGTCTTCTTGGAATGTGATGATAAGTAATATAATCAAAATCTCTTTCCAATAACTTAACACGTAAATACAACCTTAATATGCGATGGTCTCTGACGGAATATTGTCCATTGAGTTGGTGAACTACGAGCTGTGAATCTAAATTTACAACCAATGAGCGGATTCCGAGGTTAATCGCCCTCGGCTAATAATTCAATTACAGCACTATATTCAGCCACATTGTTTGTTGTACAACCTAGACACACACCTTGAATATCTACTAACTCCACCATGAGGATCGTAGATCACCCATGCCGCAGATGACAGATTGCGAGTACTGCGGGAAGCACCATCAGCGAAACCAACGTAAGGTGATCCAGACATCTGTTCAAAAGCAAAAGACACAATAAGCGGCGATCATGCCGACACACTAAGACGAAAACAGATAAACACGCACACACACTAAACACACTGTAAAAAGCACATGCATGTAAAAAATAAATGAGAGAATGCCTGGACTCAGGCGTAATATTTCTTAAGATACAGCCCATTACGGGAACTGTCTAGGGGATTGCCTTCATAATCGATCAGCTCATAGGCGCCTTTTTGTAGAACTCGTTTTACAATGTAGGGCCCATGCCACATTGGCTCAAGTTTTCCTGCTCCTAGCTTATCATTAGCCTGATCATAGAGCAGTACCAAGTCTCCTTCGACGAAAGAGCGAGGATTAACAGAGTTATCGAAGTGAGTTTTCACTCGCTTCTTTTGAGCTTCGATAGCGAGGGAGGCTAGACGACGTGTCTCGTCTAGTCGTTCCAGGTAAAGAAGCCGCTCTTCTATAGGAGTGGTCTCGGGAAGTAACTCGACAGCTAATTTGAGTGAAGGAATCTCACACTCAATGGGAAGGGTTGCCTCCAGTCCATATACTAGCTGAAAAGGGGTGAAACCGGTGGCGTCCTTCACGGAGGTCCGGTAGGCCCACAATGCGGAGAACAACATCAAATGCCAATTGTACTTGTGCATGCCAACAGTTTTCTGAAGCATCGTGACCAAGAGTTTGTTCACGGCTTCAACCTAACCGTTCGCCTGAGGATAGTATGGAGAGGAACTATCATGCCTAAGGCCAAGTTGGGTTGTCAAATCGACCATCATGTGATTCCGGAAATGTTTTCCGTGATCAGTAACAATGGCTTGTGGAACTCCAAATCCAGAGATAACATGGTTGAAAAGAAACTGCGCCGCCGTATGACCGTCTTCGGACAATGTGGGCATCACCTCGGCCCATTTTGTAAATTAATCGACAACAACGATGATGTAACCATGCCCCCCAGCCGAGCGAGGGTTACATGTCACATAATCGATGCCCCATTTAGCAAAGGGGCCTATGGTCACAACGGGGTGCAGTGGGGCAGCAGGCGCACGCATCTTCCGCTGGTAGATCTGGCATTTGTGACATGAACGGACGGTGAGAATGTAGTCCTTGAAAATGGAAGGCCAGAAGTAGCCAGCACGAAGGATCTTTTATGCGGTGGCATATCCAGACATGTGACTGCCACAAGCACCGGAGTGGCAGTCATTTAGAACTCTTTCAGCTTCTTCGAAGGTGAGATAGCGACGAAGAACCGAATCAACCCCAAGGCGGTACAGGGTGTCCCCAACTATGCGATATGGCTGAGCTTGGTGACGAATCCGTCGACGAGCGTCTTTCAACGTCTCAGGGCGGAAGGAGGACGTATACAAATAGACAATTATGTCCCCATACCATGGATCGAGGGTGCTGATCAGGAAAAGAGTTTCATCTGGAATTGACTCCTCTATCTGCGAGGAAGTAGCGGCGGATGGCAAGGAGCATAAAAGTTCAGCGAAAACGAGTGATTTCTTGGACTTGGCTGTAGTAAATTCCAAGTCAAACTCTTGGAGGATCACGATCCACTTTGAGTACTTGCCCCCCAGCAATTGTCGTGAAAGGATGTAGGTCATGGGGTTACAATCTGAAATCACTGTAGTAGTACGCAACATAATGTAGTGACGGAAGCGTTGGACAGCGCAAACTGCGGCGAGAGCCAACTTCTCGATATATGCATATCGAGTCTCCATATCTAGTAAGTTGCGACTAAGATAATAAATGACATGCTCGATGCCATTATCATCGTCCTGAACCAAAACCATGCCGATAGTGGTATCGGCAGCAGCCAAATAGAGCGTATAGTCACGATGGTAATTTGGAGGCCGCAGCAAAGGGGCGGAAACCAGGAGGGTTTTGAGATGAGAAAATGACTCCTTGGCTAGGCATCCCATCGGAATGGGGTGTCATGCTTCAGTAACCGGGTAAAACCCTTTTCCACTTCGGCATAGTTTGGTATAAACCGTCTTAGAAAATTAGCTTTCCCCTACAAACTCTGTAATTGCCGCAAAGTTGCAGGGGGAGGGAGATTCACAATTGCCTCGACTTTAAGGGGATCCAAATGGATGCCCTCTCAGGAGACGATAAACCCGAGTAGTCGACCTGATTCGACGCAGAAGACACATTTGTGCAGATTTAAGCGAATATTATAGTGTCTACAACGAAGAAAGATTTCACGAAGGTGCGATGGGTGGTCCGCGCGCTTAGCTGAATGAGCGGGGAGATCATCCAGATAAGGTTGTACGATGTGTCTGATATCGTGGAAATCATACGACATCGCACGCTGAAAATTAGCGCCGGCATTTTTGAGGCTGAAGGGGAGCTTTTTATAAGCAAAGGTGCCCGAGGGACAGATGAAGGCCGTCTTATGTTGATCTGCCAGAGCAATGTTGATTTGGTTGTAACTAGAAAAGCCGTCCATTACAGAATATATCTCGCTACCCGCGCACTCGTCAATGAGTTGATCAATAAATGGCGTGGGGTAGTTGTCCTTTGGGCAAGCTCCGTTGATGTCACGGTAATCAACGCAAACACGAATGGTGCCCTGTTTTTTGTCTACAGGGACGATGTTTGAGACCCATTATGTCAGTGGGATGGGATAGATAAATCCCGCCTTAAGAAGCTTTTCAACCTCTGCTTTGATGGCTGCCGCCTTATGGGGGTGCACGGGGCACAAACGCTGGCGAACTGGCTTGGCCCCGCGATACGTTGGTATCTCGTGCACTACTATAGATGGATCAATACCGGGCATTTCTTCATAGGACCATGCAAAGACATCGCGAAATTCGCGAAAAAGTGCGATATAAACCTGAATCTCCTCAGGAGTGCAGGTCACTCCTATGTAAATATTCTCGACGATCCCTGCCTTAACAGAGATGTCAATTGGTTGTGTCTGCGTGATGTTCCCTAAATTTCCTTCAGACGATGTGTGATAAATCTGAATGGGCGTCTGAAGGGGTTGAGAAGGGAGACATGGAGCAAACCGTTCAAGACAAAGCAGTGTTTCCCGAAAGGTAGGGAGAAAGGAGGAACGATGGTGAAGAGGAAACCACGGACGTTCGTGCAGAGACATTGTCTCTATAATAGCCTCATCGGAAGGAAATATTTCCTTCAATGGATCCGAGGAGGTGTATTCTCCTGACCAAGGGGGAAAATCATCTGAGTCGAGAGCCCCACTCGTGACAGTGGGTTCATCATGAGAGGCCGATGTAGCGACAATTTCAACGTAGTTGAGCTCGGCTGGACTCAATGGCATTTCCTCGCCCCAAGGTTCTATCTGGTCGATGAAAGGAAGAATCCAAGGGTCAGAACGAACCGAGATCATAGAGATCGAGGCGAGGTTGGGAGGTGGGAGGGAAAAAACACCCATAAGGGCGGGTTCTTTGAAAAGCCCTGCTCCCACATTTTCATACGGAACTGAGGTATGCTCAATGAAGGGTACGTTTCCCTCAGAAGAGGAAGTGAAAAAAGAGAGTTGATCGACCGTGACAATTTTCCCTTGATGGGGGAAACGAATGACACAGAAGAGGGACGAAGCCATAGCACACATAGCGTACGTCCAGCTCCGGCCCAGAAGGAGGTTATAAGTGAGATTCGTGTCTACAACCTTGACTTCTACTTCTACAGTCTTCCCTTCTAAGGTAATCGGTAGCCGTTGAAGGATACCATAAGGTCGAGATTCTCTCCCGTCGAATGCTTCAAGGTCGTTGGGTACTGACTCAACGTCGGAGACCCGATGGCTTTCCAACATGCAATAGACATAATGCAGGTTGAGGCACCCTCATCAATGATTGTACGATGGATCGTTTTAGAATTGATGACGACTTGAATGAGGAAAGCTATCTGATGAGGCAGTCGAGGGACATGGCTCTTGAGGTCGAAGGTGATTAAATCCGAGTCCGCTGGGTCGATGCCACCGATCGCTGATAGCAGGGACTTCCTCTGGGGGGGGCAGCTTTGAAGGACCTCTAAGGCGGACATGGCCAACAGAGCCTGCGCTAAGTCCTCCACGATGCTATAGTGCTGGGCAGCACGAGCATTCGGGTTATAAGAAGACCTCCTGAGTACCCCTTTAGGAGGGGGTCGGATTGTCATCTCAACACTCGGTCTCTCGATATGGAGAGGACCAGAGCTGGACGGAGGAGCACTTGAGGGAACCTCTGGCTCCTTCCTGGCGGACGACGGATACTCCTTAGCTCGAGTTGATACATGAATATGAATAGTTCCAGCCATGAAGACCTGGGAATTGAAGGGAGAAGATGAAGAAGGATCAGCTACCATCTGGGTTTGCTGAGAGGGAAAGGGTTCTTTCAGAACTGCAGGGACCCCAGGAGCACCTTTCAATAAACGACTAACTTCGGACCGCCTAGGGCAGTCCTTAGTGTAGTGATCTTCCTCACAGATGAGGCAAGGATACTTAGGTTTGCATTTAGCTCCTTCCTTGGAAGGAGGTTTAGAGGATTCCCACTTGGGTTGCTCGGATTTATTCTTTCCTTTCCCCTTTTCCTTTTTCTTGCCTTTCGAGGCCTTGCCTGCCGTGGTGGACTGGACGGCATTGACCTTGGAAGTGTTACCAGAATTTAACACACCCTGGGAAATATTTTCGTTAGATGTAATGGACTTTTTCTTCCCAGAGTTCGATGATTTTTTAGAGGCCTAGTTTACAGAGCCAATGACTCCATCCACAGATGGCTTGGGCGGAGCCTTGGATGTACTAGGCCTGGGGGCGTCCGGCAAATACTCATACAAAGTACCAGACTGAGAATAAACTAAGTCTAGGTACTGAGCGCGCGCGATCGCTTTCTCTTCAGTTACACAGGCTCCCATTGCGATGTCCCGCACAATCTTGGGGACAAAGGAAGTTGTAAACCAGTCGGTGAGGAGTTGATCAGGTATCCAGAACTTGATCAACCTGCGACGCCTTCTCCATTCATGAATATGATCGGAGATGTGTGTAGCAGTATCCTGCTTAAGAGACGTAAGGAGGTGAGTCCCTGTCTCATACTGGATGGGTAACTGAAAATGAGTCAAAATTGCCATAGCCAACGAGTTAAAATCTTGGAATGACACTCGAGTTAACTCAATGTACCATTTAGCTGCTGATCCAGTGAGGGTCCTCTGAAAGAGGCGAAGCCGAATCGAATCGTCGAGCCATGAATTTGACGAACACCATAAGTGATACGTCATTACATGAGACTGAGGATCTTCTCCGGCCTTCCCATCGAATTTGGGACAGTCACTTGGTATTTTGGTTGGAACTGGCGGCCACTGCGGATTGTGCAGAATGGGATCATTTGTCAACTTTGACACATCGGGCAGTTCCAACGTCGCTAAGAATGGTAGCTGAGGATTAAAAGACATTTTACCCGGATACGAGGTAGAACCAGAATTCCACCCAGTTCTTGGTTGCCCCCATTGCCCTTTTCCCGATGGGCCAGGCCCGAATGGGCATTGTCCAACAGGATTTTGACCATAGGGGTTATTCCCGGAACCGGGTTGTTGATTCTGCCCCCCAGCACCCCATTGGTTACCATACTGGCCAGCAGGTTGTTGATAATTTTGATAGGGATTACCCTGTGTCTGTTGGTAATTTTGGTACGGGGTATATTGATTCTGCCCCTGGGGTTGCTGGTATCCGTACTGAGCTTGAGAACCAGGCGACATTTGATCACCAGGTTGGGATTGGTACCCACCTGAATGCTGGGGTTGGGATTGGTACCCACCCGCATAAGGAGGTTGGGCCTGATACCCACCTGAATAGGGAGGTTGGGATTGGTACCCGCCAGAATGTGGAGGCTGGGATTGATACCCGCCAGAATACGGAGGCTGGGATTGATATTCGCCAGAGTATGGAGGTTGGGATTGGTACCCACCTAAGTAAGGAGGTTGGGATTGGTACCCACCTGAATACAGAGGTTGGGATTGATACCCACCTGAATATGGATGCTGGGATTGATACCCACCTAAAAGAGGAGGTCGGGATTGGTACCCACTTGCATGCTGAGCCGTTTGGCCAGAAGGTTGTCCCGGTCGGATCTGAGACGGCCCCATTCGCCCAGAAGGCCGAGCTTGCAGGGTGAGGGGTTGTCCTTGCACAACCGAGGTTTGTCCTTGTTGACCAGATGGTTGCTGAGTGGTAGGCCGGCCTTGCTGCACGTAAGGCTGGCCCCCTTGCCCAGAAGGGTTACCTTGCTGGTTTACGGGTTGACCTTGCTGCCCGTAAGGTTGTCCCTGGTTCCCATAAGGTTTCCCCGAAGGGTAGCCTTGCTGGGTACCTGGTTGACCTTGTTGGGCGCTGGGTTGTCCCGGGTTTCCAGACGGTTGCCCAAGATATGTGAAAGCCGGACCACTAGAGACCAAAGGTTGTCCCTGATTGGGTTGTCCTTGTGGGCCTCCCTGTTGACTTGGGTAATTTGGACCAGCGTACTGCTGCCCATGATTAGGCTGCACGTAGGGCTGTTGACCCTGGTAGGGTGGTCCTTGCTGTCCTTGTCCCTGATGGTACTGGCCGCCACCATAGCCGGTGGTACCCCAAGCCACGTTCAATGGAACGGAAATCTCATCATAAGGGATTTGAGGCAAGGAGGTAAACAAGTAATGATTCTCAGGATCATAATACAGGCCTTGCTCATCAGGGTTTTGGACATTACGCTAGTATTGAAAATATGCCTCCTCTGCCGTCATATAGTCGGAAGAAGGAGGAGCACCACTTGCGGGGTGCACAACTCTAGAAGCAGGTGACGATGGACCACTCTGCATTGGGCCTCGAGGTGGGCCTGCGGCATAAGTGATAGCAGATGATGCTGTGACGGTGCTGACAACTGGAGTTGACGTCGCGACACAAACGGTCGGGTTGGAGGGGACTGTTGTAACAGCAGTATGGCGGACTTGGGAAACAAATGGTCCTGTGGTAGGGACGATGTTTTGATCCCAAACAGAAGAGGAAGTTTCCAAGTTCATAGCATCCCGCAAAGATCTGTAGCGCGCCGGCACCGTGACACCCAAAGACGTAACGGTGTAGGGCGTAGAGATGATGGGGGATGTTGCCGGAATGGGAGTATCTATACTCGACATAATGGATGGGCCACTCGACATAGGAGAAGTGTCGCCCATATCGGAAGAAGCCATCGGAGATGGAGCACCGACAGGAGTGGCAGGAAAATCCTCGTCAGAGGGCTCCAAAATAGGGTTGTAAAAGAACTCGTAGAAATCGTCCTCTGGAGCTCGAGAATTCAACGGTTGGATGCTCGGAACAATGGGAAGAGCGTCATAGACTGGAGTTTCAGGGGCAACAGAAGATGGAGACCCTTCGTCGCTTGGGATCGAAGACGGAGTTGATGGATCTGCCAGGATCACCAAACAAAGACCCTAAGCAAGCTAACGATAAAGACCTACTCAAAACTAAACGCACACAAGATCTAACCAGGTAAAGTTATCGTGGCCAAATGAATTTTTAAGACACAAGAACTGAACTTGACCTTTTCATGTTTCGAGAGTCAAGAAAAGGACGAAAAGATGACTCTATCTCCTTCGAATATTTAATGAGCACGAAGTGACAAGACGCTCACTTACACCTTTTCTTTTAGGGAGTCTGAAAAGGATCAAAATTGACTGCTTTGGAGATTCTAAGCAAAAGGTTTACCAAGCAACCCGTAAAACTGCTTATACACCTTGGCAATCGTATGAGAACCAAGGACTTTCCGTACTGCAGTCAATCTTCCTGAATGTTGTGTTAGGTGCGTTATGGTTCACAAGGCGGCAGACTCGGATTCCTATGGATAAAGGATGTAAACCTAGTGGAGTCTCCCCATATATACGCGACGGTACGTGGGAGCCCAAATCCATGCTAGACCACAATTGAATCACACCAGGAGGAATCACCCAACCTTAATGCGAAACAAGAGTGACTAGGTTTAACGACACCGGAGCACGTCTCTAGCATAGACCTCTAGATATTTGCGTTAAGTTCCAATGCGTTTTTAGATAAATTTGGTTTATTTTACGGTTGATCTTGAATTAAGTTTTGATTTCAGGTCCTACCGTATGATCTCTCAGAATTAATTAGATGCAAACTACATGCCAAAGAACATCATTTTGTTCGATGAATTCTAACTATGAGAAGGTTAGGAATTTTCAATCAAACAAAGCGAACTCAAGCAATCAAACAACCTAATGCAACTAATGGTAAGGAAACGAAACTTCTCTTTTGAAAACACAAATCAACGAAATGTTCTTTTCCTTTTCACTATTGAATGCAAAAGATACTAGTTTGATTTTCTTTTCAATGGCACAAAGCACTTAAAATGATTTTGAGAGATAGCTACACCAAGCAAAAGGAATAAAATCACTCGATGAAAACACAAGAAAGTTCCCAAGACACCAAAAACCAGTTTCCCAAATCAAAGGAAAACAAAGGTTAATGAGCTATGTGATCTAAGCTCACCGAGACAAAAAGGAATTCAAAGGAGGAAGGAAATCACAATTCACTTGAAAAGTGTGCAAACGTAATCTATGCACAAATGAGAATTCTAATAATGCAAATGTGATCTATGCAAGAGAATTCTCAAACACAAGATGATTCTAATGTAATCTAAGAACCAATCAAGTGTAAATCAAGAAAACTGGGTGAGATTTCCAAACAAGCTAGAAGTGAATCACTCGAAGCATAGAATACCAAATTTTCACAACCACTAGATGAGTACGGAAAACAACCAAAAAGTTGACTAGATTATCAAACCACAACTTCCCACAGAAGGCTCGACATGCAAAGCCACTAGATGTTCTAGGGCTATGATACAAAATTGATAGAAATAAGTAAACAATTGAAGGATAAAAGTAATAACCAGTCACACAAAGGTCTAACACACTTCCAGAAGCTGCAAAAGATATAGAAAAACAAAAATCCGAGTTTAAGGAGCTTTCAACTAACAAACTAGCAAAATTCACAGAGCTGGCACGACTATGAATCTACAACTTGCGCTATTCAGGAATTGGCGCGACTGTGAAAGGAAAAAACGCGCCAACTGGCGCGACTGTCAAAAGAAAAAATGCACCAACTGCGTTTGCTGACCCAGAAAGCTCATTAACTCAGGCAAGCAAGAGAAAACTAACATGCAAGACAAACTCCAAATTGTTCAGTCCGTAAACCAAATCGGAGATTGACTGAAGTGGCTTTGATCTACTTCACTAATGCAAAGCAATAGTGTTTCGAAGGCTATCTAGCCATGCTTCAGGCTCCATCTAAAGTTTACAGATCAAACAACAAGCTAAACTCCCCAGTGGAGTCGCAAAATTGTTGAACAGGTAAATCCCCTCTGCGGACAGAGGCGATCCCACTAGCCCAGAATGGGTCTAGCAACAATCAATCAATGCTACTCTGCAAGTTCCTAGTTGCAATTACAAAGTGGGTAATGAACACCTACTTGGATTCCAGTGCTATGTTTGATGAAGAGATGCCGTTCTCGCTCCTTCGCTCCAGCCGGTCACAATCCTCCACTATCCTCGTGGACAGACACCTGCACAAGAAAAGAGAAGACAAACACAAGTGTAAAATCTAGTAAAAGCAACTATACATCAGTTAGAAAGGATGTAATTCACATTAACCATTATAAGACAAATGAGAATGGAACCATAACAATAGTCATCTATTAATGAATGATAGGCAGAGAAAGATACAACCAAGGTTCTAACGTTGAACCTATTCTCTGGCTGGGCGCGAGCAGCTATGTATGCCTTGCAATAGACCTTCTCTCTCTCAGGAATCCGGCAGCATAACCTCCCTATGCTTCAAGACTCTTACTATCACTCCAGACAAGCATAATCACAACTAGCATTACTCCAGACCTCCTAGAACTCTAGAACTCCTAGAACTCCAGAACTCTCTTAGAACTCAAGAACTAGCTTGTCTAATGCATGAGGACAGACTTTTATAAATGGAGAAGGGAGGAAGATTCAATGCACCAGGACGCCCATTGTGGATCGACATTATCTCCGAAAAGCTACTGAGGATAGATGTCAAGGATAGATGATGACTCTCGACCTCTATCAGATGGATTTTTTCCCTCAAAAGACTTCATGATCTGAAAGGAAAAAGCATATGGGTGCGCGTTTGCAAAAAATCATTACCAAACTTAGTTGGCGAGAGTGTTGTTCTAGGACAGAGTGCCAATGGGCACGCCCCTTTTTGAGGATCTCAGTGATTGCCGCGGATAAGACATTGTGTACCTGTGCCAATGGAAAAAGGGCACTTTTCAGGGATAATTTGCAGAAGGTGTCTTCAGGGAACATGAAGTACATACTCAGGGGAACATAATGCAAGTGTTTTTAGGCTATGTCACTGCTCACAGGTCCCGAAATGTATCCTCCAATGTATGAAAATAGGGGTAACATGGACGGTGACCAATGGTGACAAATTACTGTGTAACGCACGCCCTCAAACGACTCACCGAAAAGAAGGGACAAGGGAGAGTCGGGCAAACGAGCTGCACGAACGTGCACAAAGCCAACCTCGGGTCACAAGTTAGCATTTTTTGATACGGGCTCGTTCGCTCGGGTGCACCCTCGCCTGACCCGCCTGAACGAGTTCACCCGAACGACCCGCCCGAACGAGTTCACACAGATGCCCTCAAACGACTCACTGAAATGAAGGGACAAGGGAGAGCCGAGAAAACGAGCTGCACAAACCTGCACAAAGCCAACCTCGAGTCACAACTTAGCATTTTTTTGATACGGGCTTGTTCACCCGCGTGCGCCCTCGCCCGACCCGCCTGAACGAGTTCCCCCAAACAACCCACCTGAACGACCCACCTGAATGAGTTCACACGCATGCCGTCAAACAACTCACCGAAACGAAGGGACAAGGGAGAGCCGGGCAAACGAGCTGCACGAATGTGCACAAAGCCAACCTCGGGTCACAACTTAGCATTTTTTTATACGGGCTCATTCGCCCGGGTGCACCCTCACTCGACCCGCCTGAATGAGTTCACCGGAATGAGTTCACACGCACGCCCTCAAATGACTCACCAAAATGAAGGGACAAGGGAGAGTCGGGCAAATGAGTTGCACGAACGTGCACAAAGCCAACCTCGGTTCACAACTTAGCATTTTTTGATACAGGTTTGTTCGCCCGCGTGCGCCCTCGCCCGACCCGCCTGAATGAGTTCACCCGGACGACCCGCCCGAACGACTCACCCGAACAAGTTCACACGTATGAACGACCCACCTGAATGTGTTCACCCGCCCGTACGAGTTCACACGCACACCCTCAAATGACTCATCGAAACGAAAGGACAAGGGAGAGCCGGGAAAATGAGCTGCACGAATGTGCACAATGCCATCCTCGGGTCACAACTTAGCATTTTTTGATACGGGCTCGTTCGCCTGGGTGCGCCCTCGCCCGACCCACCTGAACAATTTCACACAGATGCCCTCGCCTGAATGACCCACCCGAATGAGTTCACACGCACGCCCTCGCCCGACCCGCCCGAACGAGTTCACACGCACGCCCTCGCCCGACCCGCTCGAACGACCCGCCCAAACAAGTTCACACGCACGCCCTCAAACAACTCACCGAAATGAAGCGACAAGGCTCCCACGTATTAGCTCTAGAATTACTATGGTTATCTGAGTAGTATGGTACCATCAAAAAAACTATAACTGATTTAATGAGCCATCCGCAGTTTCACAGTCTGAATTAGTTCATACTTAGACATGCATGGCCTAATCTTTGAGACAAGCATATGACTACTGGCAGGATCAACCAGGTAGCTCCCTCCCACTTCAAAGGGCATTCTGGGAGCTCTCTTACCAAGAGCCAACCTGAACACCCATCGATTCAGAGAGATGTCAAAATATCATGTAGAACTTTTATGCCTTGCACCTCTTGCATCCCAAGAAGGAAGCACATGCAACATGCCCAGGACATGGCGAACAAATGGGCAGACCTACCGAGCCACAACACACCAAGGCCACTCCGGAGTTTGCAACCGCGCCCCTGACCGACAAGAAAATGAGGGATCACTCACCCACTCCCCTAGAAATGAATGCCTCCAAAAGCCTCCATGCCGCGCAGCGAGGCCACCTAGGAGTCCACCCGGACAACAACAACGATGGAGCTCGATCACATGATCGCCTGCGGCAGCCTCAATGCAAAGGAAACGGAAGGAAATAAAACAACAAGACCAACCGAGCCCACAACCTCTCTTAGAAATGCCCCCTGACCCTCCAGGCCATGCACTGAGGCCACCTAGGAGTCCGCCCGGACAGCAGCAATGGTGGACCTCGATCACTCGACCGCCTGTGGCAACCACGATGCGAAGGCAAAGGAAGGAAATAAATGCAAATCTGGAGGCTCGCTACACAATACAAGAACATATCCAAACAAGATGAGGGATCGGGCATCCCTGCACCCCATGCACCCTTCGTAAAGGCAACCTAGGAGATTTCCAACAGCTTTACCGACCGGACAATGAATAACTTTCCCCTACGGCCACCTCCACGCAAAGGAGGGAGGTCGAAGAATTCCACCTCGAAATCCTTCTTCCAGATAGCCCCCACCATCGACGTAGCAAGCCTCCTCCCCATTGGACCATGAGCGCATACACAATTGAAACAACACATGCCCCAACCCTCCCCTCCCCGTACGGAGGCCACCTAGGAGTCCACCCAGACAGCAGCAACGATGGACCTCGATCGCATGATCGCCTGTAGTAGCCTCAACACAAAGGAAATGGAAGGAAACAAAACAAGATCAACTGAGCCCACAATCTCTCTTAGAAATGCCCTGCGACCCTCCCCGCCGCGCACCGAGGCCACCTAGGAGTCCACCCGGACAGCAGCAACGGTGGACCTCGACCACTCGACCGCCTGCGACAACCACGATGTGAAGGAAAAGGAAGGAAATAAATGCAAATCAAGAGGCTCGCTACACAATACAAGAACATATCCAAACAAGAGGAGGGATTGGGCAGCCCCGCACCCCACGCAACCTACGTATAGGAAACCTAGGAGATTTCCCACAGCTTTACCGACTGGACGACGAATAATTTTCCCCTACGGCCACCTCCACACAAAGGAGGGAGGTCAAAGTGTTCCACCTCGAAATCCTTCTTCCAGATAGCCCCCACCATCAATGTAGCAAGCCTCCTCCCCATTGGACCACGAGTGCATACACAATTGAAACAACACATGCCCCCAACCCTCCCCTCCCCGCACGGAGGCCACCTAGGAGTCCACCC
>APFE030608038.1:5253-15481 GCA_000404065.3 Pinus taeda | reverse complement strand
AAGTTCAGTTCCCGTGTCTTAAAATTTATTTGGCCACGATAATATTACCTGGTTAGATCTTGTGTGCATTTAGTTTTGAGTAGGTTTTTATCGTTAGCTTGCCTAGGGTCGTTGTTTGATCATCCTGGTGGACCCATCAACTCCGTCTTCTGTCCCAAGTGAAAAAGGGTCTCCATCTTCTGTTGCCCCTGAAACTCTGGTTTGTGATGCTCTTCCCATTGTTCCGAGCATCCAACCATTCAATTCTCGAGCTCCAGAGGACGATTTCTATGAGTTCTTTTACAACCCTATTTAGGAGCCCTCTGACGAGGATTTTCCTACCACTCCTGTTGGTGTCCCATCTCCGATGACTTCTTTAGATATGGGCGACATTTCTCCTGTGTCGAGTGGCCCGTCCGTCATGTCGAGTATAGATACTCCCATTTCGGTGACATCCCCCATCATCTCTACGCCCTACACCGTTACGTCTTTGGGTGTCACGGTGCTGGCGCGCTACAGATCTTTGAGGGATGCTATGAACTCTACAGCTTCCTCTTCTGTTTGGGATCAAAACATCGTCCCTACCATAGGACCGTTTGTTTCCCAAGTCTACCATACTGCTGTTACAGCAGTCCCCTCCAACCCGACCGTTTGTGTCGCGACGTCAACTCCAGTTGTTAGTACCGTCACAGCGTCATCAGCTGTCACTTCTGCCGCGGGCCCATCTCGAGGTCCAACGCAAAGTGGTCAACCATCACCCGCTTCTAGAGTTGTGCACCCCGCAAGTGGTGCTCCTCCTTCCTCCGATCATATAACGGCAGAGGAGGCATATTTTCAATACTTGTGTAATGTCCAGAACCCAGATGAGCAAGGCCCTTATTATGATCCTAAGAATCATTACTTATTTACCTCCTTACCTGAAATACCTTATGATGAGATTTCTGTTCCATTGAACGTGGCTTGGGGTACCATCGGCTATGGTGGCAGCCAGTACCATCCGGGACAAGGATAGCAAGGACCACCCTACCAAGGTCAACAGCCCTACTCGCAGCCTAATCATGGGCAGCAGTATGCTGGTCAAAATTACACAGGTCAACAGGGAGGCCCACAAGGACAACCCAATCAGGGACAACCTTTGGGCTCTAGTGGTCCGGCTTTTACATATCTTGGGCAACCTTCTGGAATCCCGGGACAACCCAACGCCCAACAAGGTCAACCAGGTACCCAGCAAGGCTACCCTTCGGGGCAACCTTATGTGAACCAGGGACAACCTTATGGGCAGCAAGGTTAACCCGTAAACCAGCAAGGCAACCCTTCTGGGCAAGGGGGCCAGCCTTACGTGCAGCAAGGCTGGCCTACCGCTCAGCAACCCTCTGGTCAACAAGGACAATCCTCGGTTGCGCAAGGGCAGCCCCTCACTCAGCAAGCTCGACCTTCTAGGTGAACAGGACCATCTCAGATCCGACCAGGACAACCTTCTGGCCAGACAGCTCAGCATGCAGGTGGGTACCAATCCCGACCTCCTCTTTCAGGTGGGTACCAATCCTAGCATCCGTATTCAGGTGGGTATCAATCCCAGCCTCCGTATTCAGGTGGGTACCAATCCCAACCTCCTTACTCGGGCGGGTACCAATCCCAACCTCCGTACTCAAGCGGGTATCAATCCCAGCCTCCGTATTCAGGCGGGTATCAATCCCAGCCTCCTTATTCAGGTGGGTATCAATCCCGGCATCCTTATTCAGGTGGGTATCACACCCAACCTCCTTATTCGGGTGGGTACCAATCCCAACCCCAACATTCAGGTGGGTATCAATCCTAATCTAGTCATCAAATGCCGCCTGGTTCCCAGGCTCAGTACGGATACCAGCAACCCCAGGGGAAAAATCAATATACCCCGTATCAGAATTACCAACATCCGTAGAGTAATCCTTATCCGAATTATCAACAACCTGCTTGCCAATATGGTAACCAATGGGGTGCTGGGGGGTAGAATCAGCAACCTGGTTCTGGGAATAACCCTTATGGACAAAATCCTTCTGGACAAGACCCTTATGGACCAGGTCCATCGGGACAAGGACAGTAGGCCAACCAGGAACTGGATGGAATTCTGGTTCTACCTCGTATCCAGCACAAATGTCTTTTAATCCTTAGCTACCATTTTTACCAAACTTGGAACTGCCCGATGTGTCGAAGTTAGCAAATGATCCCATTCTACACGATCCACAATGGACACCAGTTCCAAGTAAAATACCTAGTGACTATCCCAAATTTAATGGGAAGGCCGGAGAGGACCCTCAGGCTCATGTGATGACATATCACTTATGGTGTTCGTCAAATTCATGGCTCGATGACTCGATCAGGCTTCGCCTCTTTCAGAGGACCCTCACTGGTTCGGCAGCTAAATGGTATATTGAATTGGCCCGTGCATCATTTCATGATTTTAATTCGTTGGCTATGGCATTTTTGAATCACTTTCATTTACCCATTTGGTACAAGATAGGGACTCACCTCCTCACGTCTCTTAAGCAGGATACTGCTACGCATATCTCCAATCATATTCACGAATGGAGAAGGCGTTGCAGGTTAATCAAGTTCTGGATCCCTGATTTCCTCCTCACCGACTGGTTTACGACTTCCTTTGTCCCCAAGATTGCGCGGGACATTGCTATGGGAGCCTGCGTAACTGAAGAGCAAGCGATCGCGTGCGCTCAGTACTTAGACTTAGTTTACTCTCAGTCTGGTACTTTGTATGATTATTTTCCAGACGCCCCTAGGCCTGATACATCCAAGGCTCCACCCAAGCCATCTGTCGATGGAGTCATTGGCTCTATAAACTAGGCCTCTAAAAAATCATCGAACTCTGGGAAGCAAAAGTCAAGTGCATCCCACTAAAACACTTCCCTGGGTGTTGTAATTTCCGGTAACACTTCCGAGGTCGATGTCGTCCAGTCCACCATGGCAAGCAAGACCTTGAAAGGAAAGAAAAAGGAAAAGGGGAAAGGGAAAAATAAGTCTGATCAACCCAAGCAGGAATCCTCTAAACCTCCTGCCAAGGAAGGAGCTAAACGCAAACCTAAGTATCCTTGCCTCATTTGTGAGGAAGATCACTACACTAAGGACTACCCTAGGCGGTCCGAAGTTAGTCGTTTGTTGAAAGGTGCTCCTGGGGTACCTGCGGTTCTGAAAGAACCCTTTCCCTCTCAGCAAACCCAGATGGTGGCTGATCCTTCTTCATCTTCTCCCTTCGGTTCCCAGGTCTTCATGGCTAGAACTATTCCTATTCATGTAACAACTCGAGCTAAGGAGTATCCGTCGTCTGCCGGGAAGGAGCCAGAGGTTCCCTCAAATGCTTCCCCATCCAGCTCTGGTCCTCTCCATATCAAGAGACCGAGTACTGAGATGACAATCCGACCCCCTCCTAGGCTCCGTCTGATATGTCCGCCCTAGAGGTCCTTCAGAGCTGCCTCCCCCAGAGGAAGTCCCTGCTATAGACCATCGGTGGCATCGACCCAGTGGACTCAAATTTAATCACCTTCGACCTCAAGAGCCATGTTCCTCAACTGCCTCATCAGATAGCTTTCCTCATTCAAGTCGTCATCAATTCTAAAACGATCCATCGTACAACCATTGATGAGGGCACATCAACTTGCATTATGTCTATTGCATTTTGGAAAGCCATCGGGTCTCCGACATTGAGTCAGTCCCCAATGACCTTGGAAGCATTGGTCTAGGATGACGATGATGGCATCGAGCATGTCATTTATTATCTTAGTCGCAACTTACTAGATACGGAGACTCGATATGCATATGTCGAGAAGTTGGCTCTCGCCGCAGTCTGCGCCATCCAACGCTTCCGTCACTACATTCTGTTGCATACTACTACGGTGATTTCAGATTGTAACCCCATGACCTACATTCTTTCACGACAATTGCTGGGGGGAAAGTACTAAAAGTGGATTGTGATCCTCCAAGAGTTCGACTTGGAATTTACTGCGGCCAAGTCCAAGAAATCACTCGTTTTTGCTGAACTATTGTGCTCCTTGTCGTCCGCCGCTACTTCCTCGTAGATAGAGGAGTCTATTCCAGATGAAACTATATTCCTTATCATCACCCTCGATCCATGGTATGGGAACATAATTTTCTATTTGCAGATGTTCTCCTTCTGCCCCGAGACTTCGAAAGACACTCGTCAACGAATTCGTCACCAAGCTCAGCCATATCACATAGTTGGGGACACCCTGTACTACCTTGGGGTTGATTCGGTTCTTCGTCGATGTCTAACCTTCGAAGAAGTTGAAAGATTTCTAAATGACTGCCACTCCGGTGCTTGTGGCAGTCACATGTCTGGATATGCCACCGCACAAAAGATCCTCCGTGCTGGCTACTTCCGGCCATCCATTTTCAAGGACTGCATTCTTGTCGTCCATTCTTGTCACGAATGCCATATTTACCAGCGGAAGATGCGTGCGCCCGCTGTCCCGCTGCACCTTGTTGTGACCGTAGTCCCCTTTGCTAAATGGGGCATCGATTATGTGACATGTAACCCTCGCTCGGTCGGGGGGCATGGTTACATCATCGTTGCTGTAGATTACTTTACAAAATGGGCTGAGGCGATGCCCACATTGTCGGAAGACGGTCATACGACGGCGCAGTTTCTTTTCAACCATGTTATCTCTCAGTTTGGAGTTCCACAAGCCATTGTCATTGATCACGGAAAACATTTCTGTAATCATATGATGGCCGAGTTGACAACCCAACTAGGACTTAGGCATGATATTTCCACTCCGTACTATCCTCAGGCGAACGGTCAGGTTGAAGCCGTGAACAAAGTCTTGGTCACGATGCTTCAGAGAACTGTTGGCATGCACAAGTCTAGTTGGCATTTGATGTTGTTCTCTGCGTTGTGGGCCTACCGGACCTCCGTGAAGGATGCCACCGGTTTCACCCCTTTTCAGCTAGTATATGGACTGGAGGCAACCCTTCCCATTGAGTGTGAGATTCCTTCACTCAAATTAGCCGTCGAGTTACTTCCCGAGACTACTCCCGTGGAAGAGCGGCTTCTTTACTTGGAAAGACTGGACGAGACACGTCGTCTAGTCTCCCTAGCTATCGCAGCTCAAAAGAAGCGAGTGAAAACTCACTTCGATAACTCTGTTAATCCCCGCTCTTTCGTTGAGGGAGACTTGGTACTACTCTACGATCAGGCTAATGATAAGCTAGGAGCAGGAAAACTCGAGCCAATGTGGCATGGGCCCTACATTGTAAAAAGAGTTCTACAAAAGGGTGCCTATGAGCTGATCGATTATGAAGGCAATCCCCTAGACAGGCCCCGTAATGGGCTGTATCTTAAGAAATATTACGCCTGAGTCCAGGCTCTCTCTCGTTTATTTTTTACATGCATATGCTTTTTTACAGTATGTTTAGTGTGTGTGCGTGTTCATTTGATTTTTGGCTTAGTGTGTCGGCGTGATTGTCGCTTATTGTGTCTTTTGCTTCTGAACAGATGTTTGGATCACCTTACGTTGGTTTCGCTGATGGTGCTTCTCGGTACTCTCAATCTGTCATCTGCGGCATGGGTGATCTACGATCCTCATGGTGAGTTAGTAGATATTCAAGGTGTGTGTCTAGGCTGTACAACAAACAATGTAGATGAATATAGTGCTGTAATTGAATTATTAGCCGAGGCGATTAACCTTGGAATCAGCTCAATGGTTATAAACCTAGATTCGCAGCTTGTAGTCCACCAGCTCAATGGACGATATTCCGTCAAAGATCATCGTATCTTAAGGTTGTATTTACGTGTTAAGTTATTGGAAAGAGATTTTGATTACATTATATCATCACCTTTCCAAGAAGACTTATGTTGAACTGAGCATTGGCTAATTATGTATTAGACAGGCCATTTGCGAAACATGTAAATTAAAACAAAACATGAATGCATAAGATATAATAAAACACCATGTATATATATATATATTTATTATATATATATATATATATAGATATAATATATATAGATATATTCTCTATATATAATATATTATATATATATATATAATATATATATATATATATATATATATTATATGTATCGTGTGGCGCACTATGCGCTCCAAAAAATAAGTGTACATGTCTGAACAAAACCGACATCCTCAGTACATCTGAGACGTATGTCTCTCAAAAAACATCAATGGAAAATAAAACCTACGTGCCTACTACGGTAGGTTATGCTCTCTATAGCATGCCACTGCTCGTGCCACCTGCCTCAAAAGGCAGTGCATCCTGGGTTCTACACCCACTGTATGGATCTGTGCAGCTATGGGGACCTCCTCGATTCCCTGGTAATCTGGGACTCCTACAGGCTAATGATAAGCTAGGAGCAGGAAAACTCGAGCCAATGTGGCATGGGCCCTACATTGTAAAAAGAGTTCTACAGAAAGGTGCCTATGAGCTGATCGATTATGAAGGCAATCCCCTGGACAGGCCTCGTAATGGGCTGTATCTTAAGAAATATTATGCCTGAGTCCAGGCACTCTCTCGTTTATTTTTTACATGCATATGATTTTTTATAGTATGTTTAGTGTGTGTGCGTGTTCAAGTGTGTTACCTCCATCGTCCCACTGCTCTCCCGTAGGCAGTGGCAGGTCGGGATCACCACGGAAGTCGATACCGGCGTATGGCCAGTCCTCAACGAAGATAACCTGGCGACCTAGCCACTCTCGAAAGAAAACGCCCCAGGACACTGAGCAACCGCCACCTCCACGTGGCATGACTCGGGCCCATTTGGTGGCCCTCGTCTCTCGTGGACTGTTAGGCGGATCCACCAACATGGTCTGCAGCTGAAGGGTTGGCACCTGCTCAAACATGAGCGGGAGTAAGATCGATCCGTAGCCAAACTGCTTCGACTCTCCACGTCGACAGTTGCTCAATTGTCTCTTCATGCTGTTTGTCACAGTTGCTGCCCAGTTGAAAACTGTGGGCTCCAAGCACTCGAGAGCTAGCAATAGGTTGGCCTTTGAGGCCTCATGGTTGGCCAAAATTCCTTCTGCTCTCGTCACTAAAAAGAGTATAGTGCGAAGGACTATGTCACCAGCACCCACTGATGGAATGCTTGCTTTCCCGCTCCGTGTCTTCTGTGCCTGTGGGCACACTCGGGCCATGAGTTGGTCGAGCGTCTCGCCGCTGGGTCGCTGCCCCTCCAGGATGGGCATCACACCTCGGTGTGCCAATCCAGTCAAAAAGTAGATATCCGTGGCATCGAACTCGATGTCACGACCTCAGATCGTAAATTTCCCATCCACTGGATTCCAAGCTCTGATCAAGAGCTCTAAGAGGTCTGGCTGTGCCCTCAAGCGTGGAGTAAGAAAGAATTTTAGCAAACCGCATGCCTGCATTGCATTTCGGCATCCGGCATCGGCAAAAGCGGCCATATCTTCATTGTCGTGGGCCCTCTCTTGCCACACAAAGGCCATTGTGTCCTGCATGATCACCCAAAAGCATTAGGCTACAAGCATTTGAAAATTATCCATTCAAATTATTAAAAATCAATTTTCACGGTGCCAGCGCGACTGTTTCTAAAACAGCCGCGCTGATAATGGCGGCCCTTTGTATTTTCTCTGGGTCAGCGTGGAAGAACACGGGTTTTCCGCGCTGACCCGGAAAATGGTGTGCGTTGATAAAATCGATCAGCGCGGACC
Organism: Pinus taeda; assembly: GCA_000404065.3. NCBI lineage: Eukaryota > Viridiplantae > Streptophyta > Pinopsida > Pinales > Pinaceae > Pinus > Pinus taeda. The sequence goes on along the minus strand of APFE030608038.1, from coordinate 7,805 downwards.
CGATGGGCGAATCCGCGCTAACTGAGAGCGCACCTACGCTCAAACAATTTGGCCAAATGGCCAAATCCCACGGGGAAAATGCTCAAAAATAGACTTAAAATGGAGCGCAGGGCAAGAGGGACCTACCGGGAATCAACTGTCGGAAGGATGGCGTCCGTACAATGAAGAATTCGCTCCATCAACTTTGTAGTTCCACAACGTTCTCCAAAGCTCAAAATGGTAAAATGGTAAAAATGATTTTTACGCCCCCCTATTTATGCTAAAAGTTCTTAATTAACTTTGTAAAAGTGGGTTTTGTCATTTCTATCATGAATTTAATCATGATGTCTCTATATTATGCTTTGATGCATGTTTTACTATGTTTTTCGACATATCGAACGGTTTTACATGGGTGGTTTTCTTGTGCAGGTCCTCAGAACCAGTGAAGTCACGGCAGATCTATATACACTTGGTCCCAAAAAATGTCGTCTTTAAGCTCTTTTCCGACATGAAACAAGAAAAGATCGCTGAGCCTCCTTTCAGCTCGTCAAAAGGAATGAGAGGCGGTCGCTTTTAAAGCTCTTTTTTCGACCGTTTAAATTAATAAAGATTGTCGGGTGTTTGTCGTTTCGCACTCGTTACTGGCACTAAAACGACGTACTTCTGACCGCTTTTTTACTTTTTTTTTTTTCGGGTCAAAGTCACTATTTGCGAAAAGTACTCCTCGGTCAAGATGATCGGGCGCTTCTTTCGAGCATCGTTTTATACTTTTTCGGGCTCGAGAGACATAACTTTACGAAAAAGCACCTCCTGGAGTTTTCTTTTCCGCTTTCTTTTCAAACTCTCTAAACATGAAAAGACGTCGAGTTCTTCCTTTGTCAGACTCGTTAAAACTTAATGACATCGGACTCCGTCGAAATAACGCTCCTCAAGCATATGCTATCCCCGTCAATCTTGTCATCCGAAAATAAGTGGGGTACTCGCCGGAAATGGTGGGGGAAATAAAGGAATCATAATCGTCGTCATCGGCAGTATGTCGCTCTCGAACATGGCACTGTTTGCATTCGCGTCTGGGTGGGGACATCTCATCTCGTTTCACATTTGCCTCCATGGGTTTGGGTGATCCTATTTGACCATTCATCTACTCATTGTCCTGTCATCACGACCTCTGATCATTTGACCTCAAATACTGCCGAATCCGTCATTGTGCCGCCGATATGTTCAAGAGAAGTTAGCATCTGCAAGTATAACCTCCCTCTGATATTTCACACAAAAAATATTGTCTCTTTCCGTCTCGTATCGATGATGTGGGAATCATTATGGCCCACCTTCGATAAAGATCACTTCCTGTTGACTTCAGCTCATTATCCAGGAAAGTGACCTAGAGACTCCCTTCCGGTACCTTGGAGCCTGCATGCCTCAATGGCAGGTTCTTCGTGTTCGACGTGAGGTTTTCATCATTGGCCTCTGATCGGACGAATCTACGGGTGTTCAACACCAGCTCATTTATTCGCACACCATGGATTGTACCTATAGTACCTTGAGGACCATCGTCATTATTGGTGGCCCATCTCGCGTCTTTTAACAGCTTTCATCATTGGCTGGTAATCAGACGATGTTCAAGCATGTTCAACTCCAACTCCTGTATTCACATGTTTGGACTTGTACTTTGTTCGGGTTTGGATGGAGCGCAAGACCCTGGTTCTAGCCTGTTGCGAGCCAGGTTGTGATTTTGTGGATCATTATTACATGACTCATTGATGGATGGCTGTGCCCATACCTGAGTCTTTTAGGATGGCTGCGACCATAACTTTTATCATCATGGTCTCTTCAGCTGGGTGGCTGCGTCCATACCACAGACCTTGTTTTTATGTCTTTTTGATGGTTGCGCCCATGCCTCGATTACATGTAATCGAAATATCAGTTGTATCTACGTGCAGGTTCTTCCTGGTGGTGTTCCGGTTCAGCAGTTTTGTAAAGCATTTCACCCCTCCCACTCTCTCGGGCTTCATGCTTTAGGGTGTTACTGTTACACAGTAATTTTTCACTGTCTCCTTGTGAGTCTCCCTACTGTGTCATGAAATCAAATCCATCATGCTCATGCTCTCTGAAATGGCCAAAAAACCCTCTTTGCCTAAGTTTATTGGATCATCGCGACTGTTATTGAAATTACCGCGCTGACTGGCAGATGATAATGCAATTGGTGCGCTGCCAGCGCGGAAGCACACGGGTTTCCCGCGCTGATCGAATTTCATAGCCAGTGCACCCTCCGCTTGTATTAAGTCGCGCTGACCAGACCTCTTCAGTCATTGAGATGTGATGTCAGCGCGCCAGTCCAGTTATGCACCCGCGCTGATCCTGTTTGGGCGAGTTTGTTCTAACAGCCACCCTTCCAGATGACTCCAGACCTGGTTGTTGGCTTTGTAAAGGTCGCCCTCTCTTCTATGGCATGTATGTTCGTCTTATGAGCCACCTTTATTGGAGATAAGCTCATCCTTTCACTATTCATGGAGACTCCTTCTCCTATATAAGCCTCCACCATTGCCATGAGCAGCTAGTTTTTGACATATAGA
>APFE030608033.1:42936-85429 GCA_000404065.3 Pinus taeda | reverse complement strand
CTTCTTTTAGGCAATGAAAATCCTAGCTACTAAGGAAAGAAAGTTAAGAATCTTTCTGCAAAGAGCACAGAGCACACGCTAAATGCACTGTCCTAAATCAAAGCAAGCAGTCAAAATGCAAATGCACATGCATGTATTTGTTTTTAGCCTTCTTAATGTATGAATGATGATAAGAAAGCTATGTGCAAATCTGAATTACTTTCAAAGTGACAATATTCAACAAATTTCTTTTCAAAATGAAGTGAAGGTAAGAGAGACACTTTGCGATTTCGAAATGAAAATTGAGTTTCTACACTTTAAAAACTATTAATTCAAATCATATGCAATAGTAACTGTATAATCGACTATCAAGAACAATGGGATTGTCTTCTAAAACTAAAAACGACAGCTACGACACTTTCAGATCCAGAAATGACAGTTAGACTATGCTACTTTTTTGCAAAAGAGAACTGAAAATGGCGCACAATACATAAAAACACTTACAGTTCTTTGCACTAAGGAGGCAGAATAATGCAAGAGAAGGGGGTTTTCACAGAGATAGACTGACTATAGACAGCAAAACTCCTGAATAGGACTGAAAACAGTGAGAAAAAAACCACAGTCTGAAGGTAAAGTTAACCTTCCCCGACCATCACACCTGTCACACTGTGAATTCAGTATGCAGCGCACCTACTGCATTCGGGAAGTGTGATGCATACAGTTTGCCTTGAAGGCAGGGTGCGATGGTACTAGTGCGAGACTTTAAACAGGTTTTCACTCACAGTTTGAAATTCAGTTTAGGGATTTAGGCCGATTAAGTAATGTTCAGTATATGTAAAACACAGGGATGATCTAAAGAGGTTACTAGAGCCACCACTTAGGGCAATTAGATTGTTTGTAGATCGATTGTTTAATTCATAAACAAAACTCGAAGATAGACTGAAGCAGCATTGATCTACTTTGCATTTGTATAACAAATGCAGTTCGAACGCTAGCTGGCTTGGCTTCAGGCTCCCTCTGTAAGTTTATAGGCTAACAGAAATAGGCTAACAAACAATCTAGTCGCTCCCCAGCGGAGCCGCCATTTTGTTACTGGGAATAGTGTCCACCCAGATGCTACTATTCCAACTAAGATTGGTGGCTATCTTAGAAACAAATAAGTAAAGTCTACTTTCACTTTCCTTTATGAAAATAGATAGGAGTGGAACAAAGGAGACCAACCTTAGTCTTGCGCTCGATTTCCTCTCCTTCCTAATAAAGCCTTACGCTTCTACTTTGTCTGCCTAGCTTCAAAGAGCACCTGTGGAATCATAGCAACATACTACTATCGAAGAACAAAGATCTAAATTCATAAATAACACAGAACCAGATGTGTGTTAACCATACAAATGCATATATAATGAAACATACAAGAATATGGAGGAAAACTTGAATAGCTTTATTAAGATGAAAAGTAGCAAGAGGATTACAACCATATGTTCTGACCCATCATCATCCTCCAATAAGAAGTCCCTTCTTCACCTCCAGTAAAGCTTAGATCACCCAACACGATGAAATTACACCAGAAAACCAACAACACTTCTCTATAAGATACAAAATTCCAGCCCCTGGATATTTGTTATGAGGGATCCATATACAGATGATTATAGGGAGGAGAGTCATCTTTTGGGATCTTGATTAGTGTCCTCTCTCTGATAGTTCCTACTTCCACTTGGATAATGATGATCTCTTACTCAGCCCTGGTCGAAAACAAAGAGGCAAGTGTTAGAGGGGAAGCTTCTGGAAGATTCCATGATCTTCCACCTCGCATTTTGTCTCTGCCATTTGTCCATTCCCGACCATCGCACCCTACAAAGGAGAAATTCAGTATGCATCACACCTTGTAAATTGGGAAGGTGATATGCATCACACCCTCTACACTGGGCTTTTAGTATGGTCCAGTTTTGACAATTTATGAGCAGTTTTCAGTGGAGAACTTCTGGGAGATGATGTAATCAGCTGACCTTGTTCCTTTAGGCAGTGAAGCAACACTTTTAGGGACTTAATAGCCCTCAGTTTATGGACATTTATGATTGGGGTTGAAGTGCCCAAAAATGTCTATAACAATGTCTCCCAGCTTTGTTTTTACTCTCTGTATGGCTTCTGTAGTCTGCTTCAATAAGTCATTATGTTCAAAAATTACTTGAATGCATGGCCGAATATCATTGAAAAAGTTAATGATATTGGCCCACAATTGTTCCTTATCCTAGCCTACAGGTTCCTTCAAAGTTAATTCCTTCTCCAAGATTTTTATTCTTTCATTCATCCTAATGGATTTCTGCACTTCCTCCTTGTGCATAATCTAGGCAAGCTTGTATTACGTCTCTAGACTGGTTACCTCTTCCTTGGGCTTGTTCATTTCAATGGTCTAAATGGACATGTCTTCCATTATTTTGACCAATTTCCTAGCCTCATCACCTGTTGACCTTGTTGTTGTTGACCCCGTTGTTGATGCAAAAATTATAGAAGTTGGCAGTCTTGTAGCCATTGGAGTAGCAGGAGCTAATGATGTTGCCAAAGAAGAACATACTGTAGTAGTAACTATTGGGATAACAATGGAAAGGACAGTCTCCAGACTAGCTTGTTTTACCTGTATCAAGCTATCTAACTCCTTTTCCATTTCCTTCAATTGATCCTTCAATTGTAAAACCAGGTCCATCAACTCTTCCTAATGTGTTTGGCTCTCGAAGACCTCTTTTGTGTGTGGGTGCTCTGAATGAGGAAGTTTTAGTTGTTTCCTAAGAGCTAAAACGTCCTCATTCTTCTTCTTGATCAATTTATCAATAACTTTGATGTCATTGGGATCATATCCCAGCTCAATTACCAAGTCCTCCAATGACTTGATCTTATTGTCCTTGGCTTGTTACAAGGATGTTTCCAATTTCTATTGGGATGTAATCTTATCTAATGAATTCTACAGCTTATGTGTAGCGATGGCCTTCCTTGTCAAGGTGGAGTAGATCATCTCTCCACCCTGCTTGTGGAATTATATCTGGTCAATGGGATGAACATCCCTGGCCCACACCTCAAAGTTCATTTGTCTATAGTGAGCTGATGTCTTTGGCTGTTGGACAATTAGCTGCATGAAGGACACTTGAATTTTTCCTACTTTGATGTCAAAAGATGACATCAGCCTACACTGATTAATTGGTGTGTGCTTGAAGTATTGGGCATATGTTTCAGCCTTCAACCTCTCATTTCTCAGCTCGATCTCCTTGTACCTGCCCTTGATATATTTTTCGTTATTGCTAGACTAGTAAAAGAAGAAACCTCAACACTAAATTTTCTCTCAATCAGTTGAGTGTTAGATGTTGATGGATGATGTGTTTCTCCTAAGGATGTTGTACCTTTGCTTCCTTCCACCATTGTATCAATGTAAGTTATTTCCATTGATTTAATGGTTTCTTCCTATTCAGTTATAGGATTCAACTTGGGCATTTTCCTGAGCTCAAAATTCTCATCTGTGACTCCATAGAAAAACTGGAACCTTCCTCCATATTTCTCTTTAGATTTCTCTCCTCATTGGTTGGGGTCTGTAAATCTAGAGGAATATTCTTGGGTTTCCCTATTTTTGGAACCTACAGGAAAGATCTGTAAGCAATTTGTTTCTCTACATAAATCAATGTATTTTCTACATCCACTACTATGCTATCCATGTCAATTAATGTGTTTTCCAACCATTATGATTGGTTGGTAAACCTCTTAAGATCCAGTCTAGGAAGGTGGATGAAAGGTCCCAATTCGACCTTGATTCTTAACTTATTTATAACCCCATGAGGGTCATACTTCCACAAAGAGTTGTTCCTAAATTTCATTTCCTGCAACATCTTGTCAACCTCTGGTCCAGCCTCTCTGTTATTACAAATGAAGGCACCCAATTGATTTTTCATTTTAAATTGGGTTTTCATCCTAGCTACTAGGAAGTTGACTTCATCAGAATTCATGATCTGGCTAAAATATTGCAGTCCAAATATCCTCATAGGGAGCTATTTGGGCAGTTTGTAAGGGGCAAATTCTAATCTCTATGTGGTTCGGGTATAGATACCAGTCTCCCACCTTGCTATTCTTGGCCAACTGTAACACTCTTTTGATTTCTTGGTTGATTCTAGGCTGAGGGCTACTGGTCAACATGTTCATGGCTGGATGGAATAATGAATCGATGAAGTCCTTATAGGTTAATGTAGTGGAGTATTTCTGGATCAAGGGTGTCCAATAAATAATTGACCTTCGATTCCCTTTGTTATACAACTTCTGGATACTGACATGGAATTTGTCTAATTGATAATATAAAAACATATGAAATAACATAGAGGAGTACTTGAAGAATCTCTCAGTTGGTAGTCTGGTGAACTTTTCATGCATCTTATCTGTAATAAACTGAGCATAGTTATAAATGACAACATGAGGCTTTCCTGGACTAAATATGGAAAGTAAGGCAAAGACAACCTCATCCACATGCTCAACTGAGGTATATCCTAGGATGCAAGAGAGCATGGTAATAATCTGTCTACCTCTCTTTAAAAAAATGGTGTCAGCATAAGGAGGAGTATCTATGGGAGTATGGCGGTCCTCTATAATGAAATTCTGGAATATTTGGGCTATTTTGGCCAGGTCTAACTTGACATATAGGTCCAGGAAGTCACCAATAGACAGTGGGGTCTCATTAGGGCTTGGTTCGACTTGTAGCATTTGGGTGATATGTTTTGCAGTGACGGTAAATACCAGCTGATGGTTAGGGGCGATAATGGCCATTTGGCCAGGAATGTAACATGCATGACATAAGTGGATTATGTCAGGGAATGGGTGTACTTATGGGAACAAATACTTGGATAAATTAGATTCCCAAAGTTGGATGTCATCGTTCTGGTTTAGGAATATCTCCTTACTCCAGCAATGGAGCTTTAGAATGTAAGATGGGGAAGCATTATCCTTTATTTGAAAATCTATGTCTGCTAATGCTAGTTGGTCGATGTCCAAGTGAGGGGTTGATAGAGGCCTCATGTCCAAAGAAGTTTGGAAAGCCATGACTGAGGTTATGGTTATGAATTAGGCCTGTACAAGTGAGGTTTGGAGGCCCTGGAACAATGGGATGTTAGTTACAGTGTGTCAAAAAAGAGTTTGCGGTATACAAGTAAATTTATCTTCAATTTAGGCAAGTTTATTAATTAATTTCAATTATTTAATCTTTCAATTGGACTGTACATTTTGAAATTGAAAGGGTCATTCTGATTTTTCTCAAGAATACCTAGAATTTGGCAATTTAGCTTGCAAACTAGGTTCAATGGTGAATGCAAAGGGTACGATAGCTTGAACTGACAATTGATTGCTTGAATTAAGTGTCCAGTTCTTCTTCAGGCAGTAGACAATGGTCAATTTGGTTGTAGAGGATCAGGGTGTCATAGAATGGCTTGAGTAGTAGTTACAATGAAAATGAGCGAAAAGAGTGAATTGGGGCTTCTCTAGCCTTTTAACAGGTAACAATCACATTTTGGTGCAAAAAATGTAAATGAACAATGGGTGGTTTTTGGTCTGGGCGGGGAGGTGGTTTTCTGGGCCATCGCACCAATACAATATTTCAATGATTTCATTTTCAAAAATCTAGCTTTAGTTCTAGATAAACCAAGAGGAGCTTGTAACTTTAGTAAGACAAATATGATATCTACATACCAAGGTGAATTCGTAAAAGGTTCACTGATTTGTGGAGTTTCCATCTCTTCCTAGTCATCTAGGGCACCAATGAAATTTATATCTAGGGCCTGAAAGTTCGATTCAACCATGAGTTTGGCTAAACCTTGGCCTTTGATAAGATTTGTAGGCTTTATTTCTATGTCATATTCCAAAATAGTAGCAATCCATTTGCCTCTCTTTCCTTCAAGCCCACTTTGTGTCAAAATATCCTTTACTAGTGAATTTGGAACATAAGCAATGATGTGCGAATATAAGATGTACACTCTAAAATCTTTAATAGCTTTCACTAAAGCGAGTTCTTGTTTTTCCATTATGTTGTACTTTAGCGTTGCACCTCTTAAATATTTATTGAAAAATGTAATGGGTTGTTCATATCCTTGATCATTCTTTTCCAAAAAGACAGCTGCAATAGTATGTTCTGAAGCAAAAGAAAAAAATATAAAATCTTTCTGGAAGTTAGGACTTATGAGGACTCGAGTCTTGGTAATGGTTTGTTTCATGGCCTCAAAAGACTATTTAGCTTCCACTATCCATTTAAGTGCTAAATTTTTTCTTAACATGTTATTTAGTTCTCTAATTAATTCTGCTAAATTTGAAATGAATCTCCTAAGAAAAAATATTTTGCCTAAAAATAATTGTAATTCTTTGATGTTTCTAGGATGGGTGATGGTCAAGATAACCTCTATTCTAGTTCGATCTATTCTAATTCCATATTTATTTATTATATATCCCAAGAATTTACCTTCTTCTAGACCAAAGAGTGTCTGTTTGGGATTTAAGGAAGTACTAATTTTTCTGCATTTAATGAAAACTCTTCTTAGGTGATCTAGATTTTCATTATCAGATTTGGAAAAAAAATGTGATGTCATCTTGGTAACCAACTAGGAAGTCATGGATTTCTTTTGCAAAAGATATATCCATAGCTCTTTGAAATGTTTCTCCTGCACTCATTAATCCAAAAGGCATTTTGAAATACATGAAAGTACTCCAAGGAGTAGTAAATGTAATTTTTGCTTGGTCCTCTGGTTGAAATAAAGTTTGGCTGTATCCAGAAAATCCATCAAGCAATGAAATTCTGGGTGGACCTACTACACTCTGGAGAATATGGTCCATTTTTGGGAGAGGATAGCTATCTTTCAATGAGACTTTGTTCAGATTTATGAAATCAATAAGGATCTGGTTTCTCCTATTTTCTTCCTAGTAGTGACTAAGTTTGAGACCTAGTTTGAATATCGAATGGGAGATAAGGTTTGGGCATCATACATCCTTTTGAATTCCTTTTCAATTGATGGCATAGGAAATGGATTAATTCTCTTAAGTTTCTGTTTAAAAGGTTTATGATCTTCTTTGATAGGTATCTTGTGTTGAATTATGCTAGTGTCATAAGACTTTAGGTCTTCATAGCTCTAGGCAAAGACATCTTGAAACTCTTTGAACAAACTTATATATTTAACCTTTTCATCTGGAGCAAAGGCTTTTGATATTTTAATGGGCTTAGGTCTTTCTTCAGTTCCTATGTTACATTCTTCTATATCTTCTCTTAAAGGCTCCATTTTTTGTTTCCTAGCTACATCATTTGAATCAAACAAATCCTCTAAGGGGACTAATCTCTTAGGAAAAAGGTTATTTTTAAGGTTCAAAATTTCAGGATCGTCATTCATTATTTCTTCTATTTCTACATTTTTTAAATTATCTGATTCTATTTTTGTGCAATTAGTGGGTTTCCCTTTATCTAAAATGTTTACATCTATCCCATTATCTATGTCATTGTCTACTATACAATTTGTATCTATATTACAATTTTGAAACTCGCATTTAGAATTCATGAAATCAAGAATTTGAAAATCTTGTGAGACAATCTGCCAATATTTTTGTAGTGTACTAGTGGTTGGGATGAAAAGACAATTTGTAGGTACTAGCAAAAGTGGCCAGACAATGAGTTTGCATGTTTTGTTTCCTAGGAATGGTAGCAAATTCAATTTCAAGGATGTCTTTGATCAAATCTAGGACAGTCTCTCTATATTGGCTCAGTCTCAGATTATTTATAGAGTAATATCCTTTATTTATTTAATAATCAATTATGAGTCTCCCATTATAGAAACTCCCTTGGCTCATAGTTTTCTAACCATTTGCAGTCCTAAGATTAGAGCTTCATATTCTACCATGTTATTTGTGCATTTAAAGTTTAATATAAATGCATGACCCTCAGAATGATTGTTTTCCATGTTGTCAATCCACACTCTTGCACCTGATCCTAGTCTATTCATAGATCCATTAAAATCCAAATGCCATAGAGATTCATGAAAAACGTTTTCACTATCATGTGTTTTGTATTTTTCTTCTACAACTGTGATTTCCTTTTTGTCATTTTCTGAATTGTACAAGATGAAAGAGTCCATATCAGAATGCATGGAGTATATAAGGAAAGTTTGTGGGTTTTCTACACTACTCACCATGTATTTCATCAAGGTCTCTCTATAAAGTATTCTTTATTTACCAAAAATAGAGATGGTGGCATATGACATATCTAACTATAAATATCCCTCCAATTTTGCTCCCCGTGAGTGAGATAACAAAATTCATATTTGGGTGGGATGTTACCAACTACTATGTACATCACAATACTCTTTGCTGGGCACTGGACTAGAGTTACACACAAATTCTTGATCGGGCCAAGGCATTTAACTTGGCTAGAGTCAAAGGAAAAGAGGTCCTTGTCTAGTCTAGTGATATCTAAGTTTAGTCTCTCCATGACTTTTTTTAGCATTAACTTATGGGATGCCCCTGAGTCTAGCATAGCATTATTTAATATTTTGTCATGAATGTTCAAGCTGATGTAGAAAGGAGGGATACCCCCTTGTTGAAGGGTGCCATTTACTTCAGGACCAAACAATAACTCAGGTTAATCATCATTCAAATTCACAACATCCTCCCCTTCACCTATATTCAATGTTTTAGTGATATGTGATCTATATGATTCATTTTTTACTAGCTCAGTCAAAGGGACTGATATTTTCAATTTTCTATCTCAGTTTTAATGTTGAAAGGCAATTGAGTTTTGCTTGATTGGATGAGATCTTCCTTAGCGAATGTGGTCTGTGTGTTTTTATCTTCTTTTTTTTTACTAGGCACTTCGGTCTATGTTTCAATAGTTTTGTTTTGAATTCTCTTATTTGGAATGATTTGAGTAACAATTTCAGTTTGAGTTTTAGATGAAGTTATATCTACAATTTTTGGGCTAGAATTCTCCTGAGCTCCCGTAGGGAGGATTTGTGGGACTACGATTACAGGAGCTTCTATTACCTTTTTAGTTTGGGTTTGGATTGATCTCTTAGTGGGAGTTTCATTGTTATTTTTACATATTAGGTTATACTGTTGTGAACTTCATATATGGTAAGCCCTATTTAAATTCGAAGGACTCTCTAGATTCTAATTGCAATTGTTGCAGCATGTACAATTCCTGTTCTTCTTGAGTAAGAAAAAAAACATCTTCATTTTTTATTCCTAATAGGTTTATCTGGGTGTCATCCTCTCCCACACGACTCTGTGAACCCTCAACATAGTTTTCCTAGAAGGATGGCCTAATTTTTTAATTCAGTATAGCATTCTTTCTAGTGTTAGGAATCTTCCTGAAGTTGGGGTTTCTTATTGGGGGTGGCTATTGATTCTCCCACTGAGTGTTTCTTTCCATGTTTTCTAATCTATTCATTATTCTTTCTACACTCTTTGCAAAACTATCTATTTTACCATAAGAAGTGGAAGCTTCCTCTTTAATGACAACTCTTTTTTCATTTCTCATTCTAGCATTCTTAGCTAATAGATTGGATTCTACACTAACATCATTAATTTGCATTTGTTCCAATGTTTCAAGGTTTCTTTCCCTTAATGGCTATGACATGGTAGTGTCAAAACCATCAGGGGATTTGATTAATTCTAGGTCTAATGGAGGCTTAGCATTAGCAGGGATTGCATTGTAGATGCTGTTGAACCTAGTACAATAATCCTGAACTGTCTCATTGGGAGCTCTTCTAATGTTATCATATTCAAAAAGTATTTGCAGAGGGTTTTTCTTTCTCTCCCATCTATCAATAAACAATATATAAAAAGCCGCTAAGTCTGCAATATGATTAGCAAGTAAAGCTTTGAACAATTTCTTAACATCCCCAATTAATGTTTGGGCAAAGAACCTCATTTGGACATCAGATTCATCAATCTCATGCGACTCAAAATAGTCAATCATTTCGTTCACATGTTGTTGGGCAGTATACTGACCAATAGCATAAAAAAAAAAGATCTTGCTATGATAATCTTGAGGCACGGCATGGATTTGTGCTGGTAAAAATAAAGGTGCATATATGTCTGCCATGGCTGAGATTCTGGCTTGACTAGGGGGTAAAGTGTTGGAGCTTGAGGAAGGGCTTGAAATGGATGGAGATGAACTAGATGAGAATGAGGGGTTTGTTTGGATAGGATGCTTATGAATAATTTGTTTAGGGGAATTAATTGTAGTGTATATTATAGGTGAGATGGTACTAAATGAAGGTGTATTTGCAGTATTTGATGATTGTGTAGAAATTTTAGAGAAAGCAGCAGTGAGGGTAGATAATTCAGTTGATTATTGAAGGTAAGCATCATCTATATGGCTTATCAATGTGTAGATTAAAGCTTCTAACTTGTCAACAGTATCGAACACAAGCTTATCTAAATTTGGGTGTATAAGCACCTTTTTTGACTCAATCAATTGAATAAAATTAGGGTCTAACACAGTTTGATGAATTGCATTTTCTGATTTAGTTCTAAACAATGAGAGGTCAAATGACAAATCAAATGGAATTTCCTCTAAAGTTGATAATTCCTCAGGGAATGAATTTTCTTTAATTAACTGGCTACTACTTGCTTGAGTTTCTAGCTTTTTTTGTTTTCTTAAAATTTTGTCAGGGTCATAAACTATTGTAGCAGCGTTTGGATCTAGATTTTCCCTGGTATAGTGAGTCTTCTTGGGAGCCAGAATTTTAACTTTTTAATTGTTTTTTGAAAATTTTTAACATCAACTCCTTAAAATGACCTTAAGGGGCAAAAGATGAAATTTAAGGTTTCCATAAGTTTTACTACAGTGAGCATCGAAGTCCATAGTATGGTCCCCAATAAGCTATTGCTCCGATATTTCTCAAGAGTTGACTAGAAAGAAAAGATTAGAGGTAACCAGAAACCAACTTTGGAGATTAGGATCTAGCCTTCCTAATACTCAAAGAGGGATCTCTCTTTATGGTTTAACATTGTTTAGTTAATTGATTTTAGGCTAGTTATGGTTTGTACCTGGGTTTTGATTTGGATTCAGTGGTGGGATCAATTACTTAGATAAATAGAGGTATTTTTTTAACCATTAAGCTATGGGGTCAAATATCAGTCAAACAGGACTAAATCAAGATCTAAAAATAGTGTCTACAAGGCAAGATAGTTGAGTTACTCCACATCTCAAAGGCTGGATGGTGAAGTGATTTTCAATCAAATATAGGGAGAAATTAAGGGTTACTTAGGTCGAATTGTGAAGAAAATGAGAGAGGTCAACCGGGATGGGAGAGAAATTAAGAATTCGCAAATCCATATATCAAAGGAAAACACAAAAATGATCAACTATTCAAAACAAAGTGTACTTAAACAAATTCTGAGATAAATTTCTAGTTAATTCATTCAAATTTAGATAACATTTAAGTTTTAAAAATATATGAGAAAATAATAAAATCATGACAAAGAAAATACTTCACTACAATCGCTCAACACATGAATCTTGTAATGCAATCTATTTATTACTTGCTCTAGTCTGCTGACTTGAAAAGTGGTACAATAGCCCTTAGGTTTATGATCAAAATAACACTACAAATGTATAGAAATCCACCCTCAATACTATGAATTATGAAGTATTTATACAAAAATAATTTACAAAATATCCCAAACTATCTTGGGAATTAATCTAGGAGAAAGAAATATCTTCATGCAAGAAGATAGAGATAGATATTGAATTGTTGTTTGTTGTCCATGTTTATTAGGTTGTGTTTTCTTTAATCTTTGATATTTTGCCTTCTATTGACTCTGACCTTTCAACTGATACACTTTCATCTAGCTGGGTTGTCATTATCCTTTTATTGTGCTTTTCAATCTTACTATACAGTTTTACATTTTGGCCATGTATTTCTACATTAAGTCATTTAATTTCTCGCATGTTTCAGCATCTGGTAATTGGATATTTATCATCTTCCTGAAAATCTCATCTGCCTCTTTGTACTTGGTAAAATTAGTCTTATTCACAAAAAGGTGTTTTACCTCATGCTAAAGGTAAAACAAATTCTCAAAAGTTTGGTATAGGACCTTTCTAGTCAGGATTTCATTCATAAATGAAGCGTTTTCTTGATCTCTGGCCACTTCTCTTATCTTTCTATTCTAGTCCTCCTATGTCATTAACTTATCATTTATTACCAAGTGATTGGGTAGACCCTTTTGCCTCAAAACTTCAAACTTAACCATGAATCTGTCTATAGACAGTTGCATGGTTTGACACTTATCTTCAAGGTTTAGCATTAAATTCCTCTTGGTGAGGACCCTTTTTACTTCCAGCATTGTGCCTGTCCTATCAAATATCTCTAATTCCTACAATTCATACTTATTTTTGGAGTTAAGGAAGTGAATGATCCTTGCAGCTTCCTGTGACATGTCTCCTGGTTCTGTTTTTACTCTCTGTATGGCTTCTGAAGCCTGCTTCACTAAGTCAATTTTTTAAAAAATTACTTGAATGGATGGCCAAATATCATTTAAAGAGTCAATGGTATTCGCCCACAGTTTTTCATTAGCCTTGCCTAGGGGTTCCTTCAAAGTTGATTACTTGTCCTAGTTTTTAATTCTTTCATTCATCCTGGTGGATTTCTACACTTCTTCCTTGTGCATAATCTGGGCAAGATTGTAGTCAGTCTCTAAACTAGTTACCTTTTCCTTGAGCTTGTTTATTTCAGTTGTTTGAATGGACATGTCTTCCATTTCTTTGACCAATTTGCTAGCCTCATCACCTGTTGACCTTGTTGCTGATGTAGATGTTGTAGAAGATGGAAGTTTGTAGCGATTCGAGCAGTAGGAACTAATGATGCTTTCAAACTGAAAGGTGCTATAGTAGTAACTGTTGGGATAACAGTGGCAGGGGAAGTCTCCAGACTAGCTTCTTTTACCTGTATCAAGCTATCTAACTACTTTTCCATTTCCTTCAATTGATCATTCAATTGTAAAACTAGGTCCATCATCTCTTCTTGATGTGTCTAGCTCTCCAGGACCTCTTTTGTTTGTGGGTGCTCTGAATGAGGAAGTTTTAGTTGTTTATTAAGAGCTTCAATGTCCTCATTCTTCTTCTTGATCAATTTCTTAGTAACTTTGATGTCATTGGGATCATGTTCGAGCTCAATTACTAAGTCTTCCAATGACTTGATCTTGTTGTCCTTGGCCTGTAAGGATGCATTTTCAAATTTATATTGGGTTGTAATGTTATCTAATGAATTCTACAACTTATGTCTAGCCATGGCCTTCCCTGTCAAGGTGGAATAGATCATATCTCCAGCCTACTTGTGGAATTCTATCCGGTAAATGGGATGAACATCCATGGCCAACACCTCAAAGTCGATTTTTCTATAGTCAGTTGATGTCTTTGGCTACTGGATAGTTGGTTACATGAAGGAAACTTGCATTTTTCTTGCTTTGATGTCAAAAATATGACATCAACCTACTCTGATTAGTTGGTGTGTGCTTGATGCTTTGGGCATATGTTTTAGCCTTCAACTTCTCATTTTTGAGCTTGATCTCCTTGCACCTGTCCTTGATATCTTTTTCCTTATATGTTGGCCTGGTAGTAGAACAAACCTCAACAGTGAGACATGTCTTTCAATCAGTTGAGTGTTAGATTTTGATGGCTTCTATGTTTCTCCTGAAGCTATTGTGCCTTTGCTTCTTTCCACCATTGTATCAGTGTCAGTTATTTCCACTGATTCAATGGTTTCTTCCTGTTCATTTAGGGGATTCAACTTGGGCCTTTTCCTGAGCTCAAAATGCTCAGTTGTGGTCTCCATAAAAGAAATGGAACCTTCCTCCCTGTTTCTCTTTGGATTTCTCTCCTCATTGGTTGGGATCTATAAAACCAAAGGAATACTTATGGGTTCCCCTAGTTCTGGAACCTGCAAGAAATAACTTTCACTAATTTGTTTCTCTACATCAATCAGTGTATTTTCTACATCAACTACTATGTTATCCATGTCAATTAATGTGTTTTCCAACCATTCTAATTTGTTGGCAAACCTTCCAATATCCGATCTAGGATGGTGGAGGAAATGACCAAATTTGACCTTGATTATTAACTTATTTATGACGCCATGAGGGTCATACTGCCACATAAAGTTGTTCCTAAATTTAGTTTCCTGCAACATCTTGTCAACCTCTGGTCCAACCTCTCTGTTATTACAAATGAAGGAGCCTAATTGATTTTTCATTTTATATTGTGTTTTCTTCCTAGCTACTAGGAAGTTGACTTCATCAGAATTGATGATATGCCTAAAATATTGTAGTGAAAATATCCTCATAAGGAGGTATTTGGGCAGTCTGTAAGGGGCAAGATGGCATCCATAAATTTTAATCTCTATGTGGTTCTGGTACAGATACCAGTCTCCCAAATTTCTATTCTTGGTCAACTGTAACACCCTTTTGATATTTTGGTTGATTCTGGGCTGAGGGCTACTAGTCAACATGTTCATGGTTAGATGGAAAAATTAATCGATGGAGTCCTTATAGGTGAATGTAGTGGAGCATTTATGGATTAAGGGTATCTAATAAATAACTGTCCTTGGATTCCCTTTGGTATCCAACTTCTAGATACTGACAGAGAATTTGTCTGATTGATAATATAAAAACATATGAAATGACACAGAGGAGTACTTGAAGACTATCTCTGTTGGTAGTCTGGTGAACGGTTCATGCATCCTATTTGCAACGAACTGAGCATATTTATAAATGACAGGAGGAGGCTTGCCTGGACTAAATATGGAAAGAAAGGCCAAGACAAACTCATCCACATGCTCATCTAATGTATATCCTAGGATGCAAGAGAGCATGGTAATAATCTATTTGCCTCTCTTTGAAAAATGGTGGCAGCATAAGGGGGACTATCTATGGGAGTATGGCGGTCCTCTATAATAAAAGTCTAGAATATTTGGGCTATTTTGGCCATGTATAACTTGACATATAAGTCCAACAAGTCACCAATAGAGAGTGGGGTCTCATTAGGGCATGGTTGGACCTACAACATTTGGTTGGGAGATTCTCCAACGATGGTAAATAACAGTTGTTGGTTAGGGGTGATAATAGCCCTTTGGCCAGGAATGTAAGAGGCATGACATAAGTTGATGATGTAAAGGAATGAAGGTACTTTTGGGAACAAATACTTGGGTAAATTAGATTCCCAAAGGTGGACGTCATCATTCTGGTTTAGAAATCTATCCTTACTCCAACAGTGGAGCTTTAGAAGGTAAGCTGGGGAAGCAGTATCCTTTGTTTGAAAATCTATGTCTATTAATGGTAGGTGTCGATGTCCAGGTGAGGGGTTGACAAAGGCCTCACTTCCAGAGAATTTTGGGAAGCCATGACTGAGCTTATGGATATGAATCAGGCTTATAGAACTGAGGATTGGAAGCCCTGGAATAGTGGGATGGTAGTTACAGTCTGTAAAAGAAGGGTTTCAAGTATACAGGTAAATTTGTCTTTAATTTAGGTAAGTTTATTAATTAATTTCAATTAATTAATCTTTCAAATGGATTGTACGTTTTCAAATTGAGAGGGTTGTTCCGTTTTTTCTCAAGAATACTTAGAATTTGGCAGTTTGGCTTGCCAGCTAGGTTCAATGGTCAATGCAGAGGGTATGGTAGCTTGAATTGTCAACTGGTTTCTTGAATTAGGTTTTAAGAACTTCTTTAGGTGGCAGACGGTGGTCAATTTGGTCATAGAGGTTCAAGGTGTCGCCGAATGGCTTAAGTGGCAGTTACATTGAAAACGAGCGAAAATAGTGAATTGGGGTTTTTTTCGGCCTTTTAAAGCGTAATGGTCACATTTTGGCATGGAAAATGTAAATGAACAGTGGGTGATTTTTGGTCTCGGAGGGGAGGCAATTTTCTGGGCCATCGCACCATTTTTGGAGGGCAGACAGTTTTTTTCGTGAGCACGCGATCTATTCTGGGGTTACCACATAGTAGAACAATGCCCAGGAAAAACCGTGAATCTCTCGTGCTCTCCGGCTGCTATCGCTTAGACAATGAACACACACGATATGGATGCGCACCATCGGATCTGGGGGTAGGAGATCAAATTGATTTCACGTTGTTAAGATGCAAGGAGGAAATCGGGAAAGGGATTTGTGGGGCTCGGGGCTTAATTACAAATAGTTGTTATTAATTAGTAAATAAGGTAGGGATAAATATAAGCAGTGAGTTTAATAATGTGGGACCAGAGGTTATGTGGTGGGGTTTTTTTAACTGCACCAAGGGTTGGTGGGTTCAAAGGATTTGTCGGGGAAATATGAAGTAGGGAGTTAATTAAATAATGTCGGGGGGAGGTGGGTGGGGATAAAAACTTAAGATAAGGGGGTTTTTTCAAGGGAAATAGGGAAATTAATAAGGGGGTAAGTTTAATATTTAGAAATGGGGAATGGGTTTCACACTAGGGAAAGCGTGTTCTAGGTAGGGAAATGATTTTTTAAGGGTAATTACTAGAGAAATGTGTGAAACGAAGGGTAAGGGTCAAAATTAGGGGAAAAGGGGATTTATAAATGATAAAGGGATAATGGGGAAATTAGAAAATAAGCATGTGGGAGCATACTGAAATGAGGGGAAATTAGTTAAAGTATCTTGTGAACATCTTCTCTTTCTCATAAATGCTCTTGCACATGAAACATAGGATTAAGAATGATAAATGTGCTTTTGACTCAGCAAACTTGTACATTCAAAACCTTTCTCCTACCTATCCTTTCTTTATACTAACATTTTTCCTTCACTTTATTCGGTGCATTTAAGCTTGCTAACCCTTTATTTCCTTTTCTTTTGACAAGCAAACTATCTAATTCTAACCTTATAACTTCCAATGGCTCAGATTAATGTGATAAGCTCATTTTTATTCTCTACCTAACTATTGATCTACCAAGGCTAAACAATTTCGTCAGATCTTTATTCTCTATCTATCAACATAAAATTTAAAGCATGAATAAGTCAAGATTAAGCAATTTGACCATCATGGCTTGTGGCATTTCTGACAAATTGCACACAACTTTATTTTGCACATTAAAGTAAAAAGTAGTGGCATTTGAATTTGCACACTTTCATGATTTGTTTTAGTTCTTTTTGGGGTTCATATTTTTCACCTTTTTTTCATCTTTTTCTCTTCATTTTTGTCCTTTTATTATTCTTTTAAGACATACCCTCTTTACATATTTTAATTTTAAATATGGAAAACATTTTCAAAAAGCAAAAGTATGTGCAATATTACAGTACTAACCATAGCCAATTCCAAATTATGAATCCTATTATTATAGGACAGTAATAGAACATTTAAATTATGCAAAATTTTCAAATCAGTTTGTTATTTTCACACATATTTATAAAATTTTGAAGAAATTAAAAAAAAAACAAAAATTGGAAAACCGTCTGAAACATAGAATAATTAAATAACAACATTCATAATGAAATTGAACTTGTTTTCATAAAAATATTATTTCTCTTAGAAAATGAAATAAACAAATTATTAAATAAATTTTATTTCTTCATAGAGTTAATTTTAATTTAATTTATATTTATGATTTTTAAGTTTATAATTTTTTAACGAGAGCTTTCATTGTTCTTCACAAAAGTGAAATCTCTACACAATGAACTTCCTCAAATAAAAACAAACATAAGCTTCCTGCACATTGTGAAAGTTTTCATTGCAAAACTTTGCAGAAAGAAAACTCCACACAATGAAATAGCCTCCTACAATTATGCTTGTGAGTTTTCACTGTAATTTTATTATCACAAAATTTTTGTGTATTCCCTAAGTGCACTTTGACAAGTTATATATTTAAGTATTAAATAAATATTTGAAACTTTGATAGCATAGAGAGAGAGAGAGCATGGGTTAAATAAAATGTACAAGTATATAATTTAATTAATTACAAAGACTAATTTAGCATTGACTATATTGAAAAATGAAATATGGAGTTTTTCAATGCTTTGAAAAAGAGAAATCATAATTTAATGTATTATGAGATTGTACTTTCAACTTCAGTAAAATAATTTTTGTATTATAAGTCCCTGGCGTTTTTACAAATTGATAAAATTTGTTATTAAATAAATTTGATTGAATCATAGTCAAATTTTCATTGTTGATATTTTTCCTTTAGGAAGGAATATCCGCACATTGAAACGTTAATCTTACATTTATAAATGGCATTGAATTTTCTTTCATAATAATATTAATTGCCTTAGCCATTGATAAAATTTCTTATTAAATAAATTTGATTTAGTTATAAATTTAAATCAATTTAATTTATATTTTTAGGATTTAAGAGATCTGTGGTTTGTATCTTTTGAATCAGTTTCCGGAGAACCCACAGTATGAACATTTTTGTGCCAACGTTTCAAATCCCAACTGGAATCCATCATCAGGACTTATGAATGATGATAAAGAAGAGCTGTTGAGAAGGAAATAAATAATAATAGGGATGAAATTTGTTGGAGGAGTAGGAATGTCGGGTTGAATACTTCTTTTAATTAATTTAATTACTCATTCAATTAATTATATTGTTGAGTTTTTTAATATATTAATTAATTTATTGAGTGAAATTTGTTATTCATAAAATAAATTAGGGATTGTTAAAACATATTTTTGGTAATTAAAAGATTTTTTTTGAATTAAATATAAATATTATATAATTATGTTATATTTTAATTAATTATTAAAATTGTTTAATTTGATATTGATATTATATATTATTATTATTATTATATATTAATATCTAATTTAATTTAATAACAATATATTAAATTACATTAATTAATTAATATTCATTAAATATATATTAATAATTAATTTAATAATACAATATTAAATTTATTAGTATTAATATATTAAATTAAAACTAATAAATTAAATATTAGATATATTAAACTTAATTAGTAATGACTTAATTATTACTTATTAATATTATTAAATAAATTATTTACTATTTAATTAGTTATTATATAAAAATTATAACAATACTAATACTAATATTATAAATGAAACTAAATAAGAGTAAACATTTAGTAATGATAAGATAATTAATATAATAATTACATAATAATATTATATTTTTAATTTTTCGGTTTATAGTTTTTAACAGAAGATTTCATTATGTGGAGGATAGAATTTATTATTAAATAAATTTGATATGGTCATAAATTTCAGTAAATTCAATTTATATTTATGATTTTTAGGTTTACAATTTCTAATGGAAATTTTTATTGTGAAATGAAAGCTTTCACTCTAATATCAGCACAAAGAAAGCTTCAGAGAATGAAACATGCTCTTACAATTATGGTTCTCATTTTTCACCACAAGCATATGATTACAAAAACAATTTGTATTCTCCATGTGTTCTTTGACAATTTAAATAGATAATTATCAAATAAATATTTAAAATTTGATAGTATTTTAATTGTAGAGGGAAAATGTATATACTCACAAAAGTTATTTAAAATCTTATGTATAACTAAATTAATTAAAAAGATTAATTTAGCATTCACTATTACAAAATAAAATATGGAGTTTTTTCCAATGCTTTGAAAAATAAAATGCATGGTTTAATGTATTATGAGATCCTGATTTTAACTTCAACTTCAACAAAATAATTTATTGTATCAGAAGTGTGTTGTTTTTAGAAATAAATAACTTGTTATTAAATAAATTTTATTTTGTCATAGTCATTGTTTTAGTGTGTAGAGATTTCACTTTACGGATGAAGCTTCCTTTACAGAATAACATAATTCATTGTAAGCTCGGCACAAGGAAACTCTGCACAATGAAACATTGATCCTAGATTTCATTGTAAGCTCCGCACAAGGAAACTTTGCACAATGAAACGCTAATCCTTCCATCTCAAGCTTCATTATGTGTACTAAAAAATTACGGTGACTATGGATTTATAGATTTTAAATGACAGTGACATTGCTTTCAATTGATAAAGTTTATTAATAAATAAATTTAATTTGGTATAAGTTAAATTATTTTCTATATTATAAATTTATTTTTATCCTTTTTAAATGTAAGAGTTTGTTGTGCGAAGGATAAAATATATTATTAAATATTATTTTCTCAAAAGTTAAATTAATTTAATTTATATTTATGATTTTAGAATTTATAGTTTTTTAATGAAATCTTTCATCGTGGAGATGTAGTTTCTTCAACATAATGAAATATTTCATTGTAAGCTCTATATAGGGAGAGCTCTCAAAATGAAACAAGGTCTTACAATTATGGTTCTTTGTTTCCACCACAAGCTTACGATAAAAAAAAAAATTGTGTATTCTCCACATTTCCTTTTACAATTTAAATATTTAGTAACTAAATATTTTTTTAAACTTTGATAGTATTTTACATTTGTGTAGAAGAAATATATATAGAGAGCTTCTACCACAAGTTTTTTAAATTTTTATTTGTTTTAAGGAAATAAAATGTATAAGTGTATAAACAAATTATTTACAAAGACTAATTTAGGATTGACTATTGCAAAATGAAATATGGATACTTTCCCCTGCTTTGAAAAATAAAACCATAATTTAATGTACTATGACATGCTTTCAGCTTCAACAAAATAATTTATTGTGTCATAAGTTCATGTTGTTTTTTAAAATAGATAAAATATATTATTAAATAAATTTGATTTGATCATACTCAATGTTTCATTATGAGAAAGCTTCTTCAGCATAAAGAAAGCTTTCATTGTAATCTCCATACAATGAAACATTGATTCCTACAACTTTGGCTTCCCTCCATCCATTCATAAATGATGTTGAATTTTCTTACATAACAATATTTTTTTTAACAATAAATAAAATTTATTATTAAGTAATTTGATTTGGTCGTAAATATAAATTAAATTAATTTATATTTATGGTTTTCATGTTTATATCTTTTTAATGAGAAATTTCAAAACATTCATTGAAATCTTCACACAATGAAAACTCACAAAATGAAACAAATAAGTATAAGGTTCTCCTTCCTCTGCACCTTCGCAATTTGCACATGTATCAAATTTATGGATTTGTTAAGACCACACTCTATCACTAATTTATTTAATATTTTTATTAGATTTCATTTTTTAGTATTTTTTTATTTGAGTTTCTATAGGTTTTTTACTATTATTAGTTTAATAATTCATATAAGAGTACAACTATATTCATGCTATAAGACATCTACAACATGTCTCCATGTTGATGGTTAGACATTCTAGCCAATCATGGTATAGCATGAAATTATGTTTTAATATTTTAGAAATTTTATAAATTAATTTACTAGAATAATAATATATATTTACTGGAGGTAAAAGTGTACAAGGATCATTTGTTTAGTTATTTAAATTTATTTGATACCAGATCTATCGTAGACATAATTAGCATATTTTAAGTGTGGGAGGGATTCTTAAAGTTGACTGGATTATATAAGACTCATTAGCTTAATTATTTAGTAAGGTGCATAAATAAATAAGTATAGGATTCCTTTAAAAGATTAAAAATCAACGTACAAAGGGTGAGATGGTGTGATAGATGGATTGGGGATAGTTTATTGAATTAGCTAATTGTCAATAAAAATTAGTGTAGATATCATATCATTATTGAGTGAGTTAGAGGTCAATAACGAGAATGATGCATTGCAAAATATAAATAACATTAAAGATATTGTTACTTCTAAGTTCAAATAAAAAATGTGGTGTGAGAAAGATTTAGCGGCTAAAAGAAAATTAAGTGATTATATGAAGGTCATCAACCCCACCCTAGAAGATCAAAAGTATCTCTCTATTTTAACTAGCTCAAAGAAGAAAATTAATATAGCAAAGATTAGAACGAATTCTCATGAGCTCCATAGTGAAACAGGTCGTTGGGCAGTTCCTAAAACACCATGGATGGAAAGGATCTACCATATATGTGAGAATAGGAACATCAAGGATGAAAACCACTTCCTCTTAGAGTGCCCCGCATACAACCACATTAGATCACAGTTTCACAATCTTTGTTAAAATACTGACCTTCCTAGCCTTTTACAATGCTAAAATTATAGTGAGCTTGGGAGGCTTCTCTCCAAGCTTTTTGAGCATAGGAATAAAATCTTAAATCAAAATAAATAATTTGTTTCTTTAGGTCGGATAGACCAATGTTTGGTCTCGATGGACATTAACCATCACCATCATCATCATCATCAACAATCATAGTTTCTAATGGAGGCTCAGAGAATTATTGCTTCCTGTGCAAAATGAGGCTTATGACAAGATTAATATAGCAGTCATATCTAGAAAGAGAATCTCCCAAAGATTTTCAATATAGAAAAAGATAAAGGGTCACTAACATGGTTCTCTAATACAACTTAATTAAAGGATAAAATCCACAAATTCAAATGAGATCAATTATAAATCACGCATCGTATAGTTAAAGAGAACCATAACATACGTTACTTATTTTTCATAACTTTTGAGAACATGAAATTTCCTTATAGATTAATTTATTGCAAGATTGTTAAACTTGAAATAATTAACATCAAGAAATATATATATTTTTAAATGTGCATTATAGGTTACCAAAATAAATATTCAAATTAAATACGATACATCTCAAAAATATTTTATTTATTATCAAAAATAGTTTATTTATTATCAACTATAAATTCAACGAAAAAAAATAATTCATATTATAAAATTTACAATAAAGAAAAAATTAACATCACTCTAGGAAAAAAAATCGAATTTGACAAATATTCCATTAATAAAATATTAATGCATTATATTGTTGTTGAGATAGATACTAATTAATTATACTTTTCTTATTCAAGTAAACTTATCTTTATTTGTAGTTCAACTATAGAGATTTAATGACTTCTAAAATATGAGTGACACAACTTCAACGTATATTTTATGATAATGGTTTTGTAAAATAGGTTCTCTTTGAATGCTTGTAAACTTACATTTTCTTTTAGCTAGTTTGATTGTGAGGTTTCCAATTAACCTACGATCTGATAACATACCCTCACAACTACTATGACTTTTGAACCTTGCCCTCTTTACAAAAGGAAAATATCAAAACCCATTCATACGAGCAACATTTGGCTTCACGTATCAAAATTTAGTGGAATCATAAGAAAAAATTTCTCATTATACTTTTAAAAAATTGATAACTTAATTAGAGAACACATTATTATATTTATTCAACTTAATGGAAATGAAAAGGGAAATTTCCCTATCCTTCACATTAATAGAGTGCATTACCTGACATTTATTAAAAAATATACATATCACAATATTATGGCAAGTCCTCTTTTTTTAAATGATAATGTATTACAGACTATGTTGCTATATATAGTCCCCAACTATCAATTGCAATATTGGCTCAATTATCATTTTAACCAAGAAATTGTTTTGACCCATAATGCTAGTATTTCAATGGTTAATAATTGTCTTGAACAACAATAATATGAGAAATATTGTTTGAAATTACCACTTACCATGACACTTCAATACTTGTAATTAGATTAGTCGAACCATTACATTAAACTATAATTTTCAAAAACAGTTATATGTAAAAGGCTAGACAAATAATTATACCAAATTGCTCTTGCAAATTTTCTTTTGACTTACGATACCTAATTTTAGGGAGAATTCACATGAAAAAATCTCAATTAGAAATTCACAAAGGAGTTATCTATTTTCAACTTATTCAATGCTCAAGTCAAACGAAATCATTCTATGTCATCAATAGTTTTGTGTGGAAGAATGTGACAAAGAAAGGAATAAATTCAAAGGTATGTATTTATTTAATTTGCTATAATTTCAAACATCTAAGGAATGAAACAAGGTTACATGAAAGAAATAATATGGATGTAAACTAATATGAAAAAATCAATTATTTTTTGGTTAGGTAAATCATTAGATCTAAAAGAATAAATACCCAATGTAGGCTTTCCATGGAGTTTCTTCTATATCAACTCATGATTTATAAACGTTATTTTGGGATTCAACTGCGTTAAGTAAGTCATTTATGTATGACCATTTCCATGAGAGGTAGTTGTAACTGACTAATTTCTTATGATTTTTGAATAATTCTCTTAGCACTCATTGCATCAGGTGATACTCATAGGGGTAAAGAAGTGGGATTGAAACTAGTGAAATTCATCACATCGCGTCAATCATCACTTCCGAGGCTTGCACCCGATAACCATGACTTCTCAGCAGGTCACCCATCCCAGATCGGTTCTGGCTCAAACCCGCTTAAGTGAACTATTCAAAAATTATGACAATTAGTCAGTTACGACTACCTCTCATGGAAATGGTCATACGTAAATGACTTACAAAGTAGTTGAATCCCAAAATGATATCTAATATAATGCACTGCGTAAACCCCTTAATACTTGATTTCTAAACAATCAAGAAATTTTTTTAATACACTTAATAAGAGAGTAAAAAGTTAAAAAACAAAAAACATGTATTACCTTTTCAATAAGAGTGACAAAACATAAACAAATGACCCCCAAAACAACTCAAATCCAAATTTCTAATCCTACGAAACATAATTCGTGATGTATATCCGCATTTTATGAATCAATGGATCATATGTGAGTATGTGTACGCTACTATACAAAAATAATTGTGCAAATGTCTATGTTTTACTATAATGATTTAGAAATTACTCAAAAATAGTCCTGTAAATCCTAAATGAGATCAAACTCTTTAGCAGTGTTTTCAACCAACCTGATAGCTATGTCTTAAATTTATTTTCAAGCTATAATTCAACCGTAGAATATTCAATTCAAAATTCTATGAGATAAATAATGCTAAATAGAATTTTATGTTACAAATTGCATGTTTATAAAATTTTGAATTTACAGTCACATACCATTTTCAAATGGTTACGTATACCCTCCATTGGTTACTCTTTAATTTGAAACTTTATGTTAGAAATTTCATGTTTATAAATTGAATTTACAGAGTCACATACCTTTTTCAAATGGTTAAGTATATCCTCCATTGGTTACTCGTTAATTTCGAACTTTATCCAAAGATTAGCTCTAATTCTTGTGTCCCAACTATTAAATTTTCTTAATATTTGATTACCCAACTAACAGTAAAGTGGGTACTCTTCTCCATTAGGAACACATAAGTTAAATAATATATATGAAGAGATTACAAAAATTTTAATATATAATGTTTGGTTGTTCTCGAGGATTTGAGGTCCCTACCCCCAATACTAGCACATTCTTATGTACAAACTTAATGCTAGGTTAACCAGAAAAATTGAACACTATGAAATGCATAGAAAATTAGGGTACTTAAAGGTTGTACTTTTAAGCAAAATTGTGATTTTTCATATAGAACATGCCTTTGTAAATCTCATGAAAATTGTTGACTATTTTAATTTCTAATAGAGTATTATTTACCTACCATGTGTCACTCTATGCACAAGATAATGTTTTATTCAAAATGAGAAATAGAGATTATGCTTCAAATAAAAACATATTCTACTACTTTTAATCTTAAATGTCCCTTATATCCTTTTTATTTTCCCTCACAAACAAAGTCTTAATTTATTTTTTTTCTTTTCCCTCACAAACAGAGTCTTAATTTTTTTTTTTTAATTACGACTGTTTTTATTTCCATCCAATTCAACAATTACTATATGCATTCCCATTTCTAATTATAAGGTAAAGTATAAGCAGCTTAACTTAGAGACTTTAAGTATTTAGTATCAAGAAGTAGACATGATCGCTCCAACTCTTCAAATGTGCTACACCAATAGCTATATTTAACTCTACAACTCTTCAAGTGCACAATGCCACGAGCGTCGTGCCTCTACATGACCTTCAGGGACTACTTTTTAGCATATTCCAAATGTGTCATCCATTAATGTATCATTTCTTCAAATATGGGGAGGGTGGCATGGTTGTAATGTAACTATCCCAACTCATTCACGAATGACAAGAGATTAATGGTGTCTAGCTATGAGGATTGGCAGTTTTTTTGTGCAACACTTAGTAAGACTTTGCAAATGACAAAATGTTTAGCCTAATCATACATTAACATGTGACCTTGAAGAAAAAATATAAAATATATGTTCTTCAACCTATTCCATGATGGGAATGCTAATAGGTACAAAGTAACCTATACCTTGTATTCATGTTAGGGAGGCTAATATGTACAAATAGGCTTCCTAGACCTTGTCTCCCTAACAGTATTGATGTAATATTTCTTGATACAACCCAAGCAAGTGTGTCATTCCTATAACCAAAATTGTCTAAAAAATAATATCATAATAGTGAAGTAAATTCAAAGAAAAACAAATCACTAAAACATTAAAAATGGTTGTGATCATAAAATATAAATTCCTTTACATGCCTTTAAGTTGGAAATTATGGGAGAGGTTTTATGTCAATCTAGAAAGGTGTGGGATAGGCCAGTGTTTAGAAATTATATTCCTTGTAGATATTTATTACAAAACATCAGAGATAATCTCAAACATGCAGTAATAATTATTTAAGTTTATAGAATGTATTCGACATCAAATTGAATATGGGTTAATGTTATGTATTATTTAAAAATAAATATAAATGTTAATTATCATTATAGTGATTTCCTGTTCATTAGAAATTGTAATTGTAGGGTACCCTCTGTTATGATTCTTATCACGCTATGAGAATTAGATGGTTTTTTCCTTTGATGTCTTTCAAAGTTGTGTTAGGTCACCTAGTAATTGGATGCATAACTCAATCTAAGTATTATATCTAGTATCTTATGTTATAATTGAGCATATTTGGATGTTTCATGGTGTTCTTTTTGAGGTATCTATCGAAGGTGGCGTGCCTCTATTTTTCCTTTATGTTAATTTTGTGGGCTTTGAATCATTTGCAAGGAGATTTGGAGCAATATCATACCACGTGGGTTCATATTAGGGGATATATATTGAGGAAGAAAAGAGATAGTATATTGGGGGATATATAGGGGGTGAAGGGTTTTTGCATTGGCAGGAATGAAAATTGGAGCTCAAAGATAATGAAAAAAATATAAAGGTCTATTAAAAATGTTAATGAAAAAATGGACACCTACAATATCTAGTGAAAGTAGGCATTTTTAAATTGGGAAGGTATATTGGGTTCGTATTCGTAGGGGGTTAAATAATGTGACTTTTTAGAGGTAATTTTCAACATGTAGTCAAATTAAGGGTATTGTTTAATATGTCATGAATGCATGTGATATGTTAGAGGCTCATTGAGTGAAGCCCCTGTGTTTTCAAGCTGGTGCGTATTTTTTCTCTCATGTTTTTTTGTACGTTTGCGGCTTTACAGTGATTTCCCAAAGTGTTCCTTATCCATAGAATTGATACCTCCTAAAGAATGAATGTGCAATGGTCAGGGAGAAGGTGGAAACTATTCTCTTGGAATGTGGAGTGTCAGACTCTTTACTTATGATTTTGTTACTACATACTTAAATGTTATTTCGCGTTAACTGAGAAATAAAATTCAGGTTTTTGAAACTTGAGATGGGATGGAATGGTAATTCCATTTAGATTTAGAGCTACTTGATGATGTTTCAGAGAGGGTTCCTGATCATCTACATTGTAGTGTTAGGAAGAACCGCTATTTTTTAATTCATTAGATTTGAATCAGCAAATGTTAATCTTACTAAGATTGGTCATTAAAGATAAGCAGACAAAGAATTATAATGTCTTCTCCTCCTTGGAGGATGTTAAAAGAATGCTTTGAAATCATAGGTTATTCCTAGAAAACCCTGATTCTTGTTACGTTCATGTAGAGGGTTACATAGTGAGTGAATTTGATAGTAGAGATACTACATATCCCCTTAGTCCAAATGCTCATGTTCCTACCACAATTTCCTTCTTAGAGAGTGATTAGTGTTGGAGAAGGATGGTAGTGTTTTTTGACATTCATGTTCTTGTTGTTCAAGTTGGTTGGCCTTAGTCATGTTTTTTTTGTTCATGTTTATTCTGTTAACAAGAGTGGAGGTGGCATGGTTCTGGTCACTAATGTTTGATGTGATTCTAGATAACCTTAGCTCATCAGGTCTTGGCATAAATTTGTGATACTCTTTGCTATGGATATTATGTTTTGTTTCGTAAGTTAACTATTATGGTGTATTGTGAAGCCTCCATGGTGTGGTTATAGCCTGCTAAGGCTAGTTGGTTGTTGTTGGGGCATTTGAATATATTATTAGCATCAATCTTCCCTCTATTGTCATTTATACTTTTTTTATTCTTGGTTGTGAAAGCACTAGATCTAGGATTATATCTTGCAAATGGCCTAGGTGCATGGTCATGCTAAAATTTTATCTTTTCATTTCTCTGTTGGTACTACTGTTCGATCTATTGGTTGTTAATAGTGGATGAAAATCAAACTCTCATGGGAGCTTTCCAAATCTACAATATAAACATGTTTTATTAATTAATATTATTGACTATATATATATATATATATATATATATATTATTCTAGTTTATTAATATTTATTTTAAAAATCTAATTCGTTTGATTAAATTATATTTCTCTTAAATAAATTAATTAAATTAAATTAAATTAATATTTTTTAAATAAAAATTCTCTCTTTATATACTGATACCTTTATCAATATAAAAAAATTCAAAAATAACAAAATAAATTCAAACCATTTAAAGATGGCTAAAACAAAATTTGTTATTTTTTATTATTATAATTGAATTAATTATATATGGAAATAAATGAGTATCCATATCCTTTCAATTATTTCAAACATGAATTTGAGTTGGTTTACTTAAATTATCATTTAATTAAAAATTTAAAGTATTAACTTTTATTTTAAATAATTGCTACATAGTTATTAGTACCTCTAACTTATAAATATAGTTAAAATAAAGTAAAACACAAAATAAAAAATTAAAAGTGAATATATATTATCTTAAGATGTGAAATAAATGTAAGAAATTTATTTGTTAAGAAAACCTATGAAAATTAGAAGTGATATTTAGATAAAGGAAAGAAAAGTGATGAAAATTAAAATATAAAATTGAATCATTATTTTCATAGGTATATACAATAAAACATTGTGTAAAGCTTTTTCTAGAGTCAGAATATTGTTGTTACTATTATTTGTAGTTTCTCTTGTACAACAAATAATATTATTGTAATGTTCTTCCACAAATAGTATGAAAGAGTCATAAACCAAATATTTTACTTGTCTAGAGACCAAACACATATTAGTTAGAGAATGTTATAATGTCCTTAAATAATTGTTATAGCAGCTACAACCACCCTACAAAATTTTGCCTATGCTTCGTTTTGGAGCCTCCCTCCTACAATTACAGCAACTCATCTCACACTAACCCAGGTACTTATCCACTGATTGGGATTCATACTTTTCATATTGGCTTGTGTTTTCTTACTTTACTTACTCTATAACCCATAAGTTGATCTCTTGAATTGGTTTCAATCTAGTTCCACACTTGCCTTAGTGAACTACACAATCCTTGAAGGTAACCAACCTCGTTCTAAGGAATTACATAGTACAAGCTGATAGTGAGCCTTCAGTTCTAGGATTGCATAGGGCTAGTTGACAGTCAACCTTCAGTTGGGTAACTGCGCAAAGCCTAAGAGGAAGTGTAAAGCCACTCATCTAAGAAATTGCACATAAGCTTCTTGCTGAGAATTTGTCCAATTCATGAGCCAGTTAGTTGCCCAATCCTTCTCGGAACTGCACAAACTCGTAGGGCAATGCATGGAACCTTTTTCTAAAAGATCAAAATGAAAAAATGTGAAAAAGAATTCCGTAGCCAAATGTTGGTTTTTCCTTGATTTTTCGCCTCCGCATCATAAACCATAAATCGACCAAATCTATTTAATCGGCACAACTAGAGCTCATTTTAATATTCCATCTTTCAACTCTAGCGTTCCCGAGGAGATCAAGTAACCTTTGGTGGAATCGTCGTTGCTTTTCCCGGTAAGTCTTGCTTTTCTAGCCTTCTTCTCTTTTTTTTGTCGCTTTTGTTTGTTTAGCTTGTGAGAGTGTTATTTCACTCATTTTGTTGAATGACCACTGGCATTTCAACTTGTTTTAGCTTGTATAAATGTTGTTTTAATATTTTCAATGCCCTTTCGAAGTATTACATGCATTACCCATTTTTTTTGCTTACGATCACTGTTGCGGAAACTATCTTCACATGCTTCGTTTTCATTCATTTTGATTGATTCCTCCACTCACTTAAATTGCATGAATTATCATTCACTTATATCTGCACTCAGCATCATTAAATCCTTCAAATTTGTTCAATTTCTCACATTCCCTGGGAAGATCTGGGCTTGCTTAGCTTGGATCTCATCTTCCCAAGAATGCACTACACATTTCTAGAAATCAGGGCCTCGACATTGATTTTTGAATTATGTAGAGGATGTGTAGGCATGGATCCAACTACACACTACATAGCTCAAAGAGCTAGCCTTGAGCCTTGGCCACTGAGAATGTATAATGCATAGTCTCTACTGGCTTGTGCCTAGGATGAAATATGCATTATTTAGTTATAGTTAGCGAAACTTCCCCACTAGTTGTTGAGACTATGCAATGCATAGTCCTAGCTGGTATTCAGTCACCTATGTGAGCTAACATTGGGAAATCTTTCCCACAAATTCCTAGTTTTGTATTGGTCTATTCTTGAAGTGGTTCTGGTTTCATGCTCACATTTTCATGCCATGAGTGTCCTCTCCATCTCTAGGTAAAATAGTTGTTGAGCGACTGTCTAGAATTTGTAGGTAACATGGCTTCCAAGGGAGATGCATCCAAGGATAGTGTCCAAAGTAGCATTGGGAAAGTAGTTGAGTAGGTGTCAGTGAATTTTCATGTTTATCTAAACATTCAACTATTCATTGAGAAGGGAATGAAATTAACATCGTAGGAAAGCAATGATATAGTTGCAGGGGACTTCAGGGAAGATCTATATGATCGACAGGTTTATATCAATGTCCACCGGTCAGGCTTACATAAGTTTGCATGCAGGTACCCCACCTTCCCATGTGGAGGCATCATCCATTGGATCATCTCAGACATAGACCTCGGGACTATGACATTGAGCAGTGCGAGTGGGATACATCTTGCCAACTTCAAAGCAAAGAACTATCAACAGATGTATCATTTACATCAGCAGTGAACTCCATGGATGCAGTTTTCTATGTCACGCATAACTTCATGAATATCAATGATATTGTAAACCACAAGGTGAAAGAGCCTTTGAAGTTCATAGATACACCTAATCATGTTGAAAAAACAAAGTCACTTAGGAAGGCCTACTAGTTCTTGATCATCTTTGCATGTTGGTTATAAGGACAACATAGCACATAGACTTTTCCGGGAAATTGGGTGGTTGTGTTGGACCAATTGGTGAATGATGGAATGCCATTCAATAGATCAGATCTATTGGCTCTTCAGTTGAAAATACATGTGCTTAATGCCTACAATCCACCTAAGGATGAGAAAGTGAGATTCTACATGTCTGCATATCTACTTGATGCAATCTATGCGCAACATCAATTTCCTGGCATGGATTGGACATGGACACCAAAAGAGACCGCCGTCAAAATTTGTTGTAAGTTTCTTTCTGAATGTAGCTACCGAGGAGTATTGGTAAGGCTCTCTGACCATTTCATCATCCCATTATACAAATTGATATTTAAGCAGGATTCACCTTACATTTCCCAAGCAGTGATGGAGGCAATATTTATCATTGTAGATTGGTATGCCTCAAGTGGTGGAACCTTCATACGAGTATTTGGAAAACAGAAGCCTCTACATGTTCTACCAAGGTATTCCATAGATGAGTTATTCATTTATGAGATCATATATCACCTCTCAACGGGGTTATGAGAAGGACTGGGCAAGAAGAAGGAGGCACCATGTCCTACCCTTCATTTGCGAATCGGTTTATACGAGATTAAGAGCTTGAAAGATGCAGATGTCGAAACTAAGGAAATAATGAATATCGAATTTGGAACCAAATACTTCAATCCTTATGATCTGCACATTATTTTGAAGAACCATTATGTTAAGGTGTACTATCCATGGATCCACGGGACATGCCAATATGTAGAGAAGGACCCTTGGAGGCATTGTTATAACTATTCCATGCTTAATGAACTGGTCAGCATAGCCATAACATGGAAAGTTGCTCCGTAGGTAGTAGCACTGCAAGAAGCAACAGTACAAACAACAATTAGCAGCAAACTGATGTAAGAGATGGGTAAGAGGAAGACTGTCAAGAACTCGGTGGCTGAGAAAATCTACAAGTTCAAAGAAGATCCTCTCATTAAGAAAGCATGTTTGGCAATGGAAGAAAAGAGGAAACACAACATAAAGAGGGTAGAGTGAAGGAATAATGAAAAACAAAGGTTGGAGGAAGCAGAAAGGAAGTTGTAGGAAATAAAGAAGAAGTTAAAGGAAGAGTAGGAGCTAAGAAGGAGAGAGAGGAAAGAGAAGTAGAAACAAGAAGGAGAGGAAAGGTAGGGTGTGATGATAGAGAAAACAATGCCCATACAGGTTGAAGACTCGGAAGAACTTGGAGTTGAAGAAAAGGGTGAGCAGATGGAGGATTGGGAATTTTATCATGAGATTGATAAGTTGATCAAATTGATAGACATTGAGTTGGTAGATGAACCACAAGATCAAGAAACTGACCTCATTCCGTAGGCACCTGAGATCACCCCTAAGTCTCCACTACCTTCAGTATCAGAACCAGTCCTGAGAGACCACAGAGAGGTTTTTCTTCTTGATGGTGATCTAGTGATGGATGGGTATAATCTATCATTCGATGAGTTACATAATAATAATTTACAGTGATGGAGAAATCATTTCCAAGATGATTGCACATCACTTGCATTCATGAAGGAAAGGCTAATAGTGTCAAATGTCAGAAATCATCCAGTTTCCATGGCTGCTGCCACCTTGGCTAATGCAGGAGCCACGAGCTCAAACTTCAAATTCCTATCAGCAAAGAATGAACATATGGAAAAGGACTTGCAAGCAGCAAGGCAAACGTCAAAATGATTTGGAAGTTTTACAATGGTAGAGATGAGGAAAGGGATACGTGCTGAAGTATCAACTCTTGAGGCCACCATGCAGAACCTATATCATGGATTTTTCATAGTTCATAAGGTGGTTGTCCATTTATATGGATTTTAGCAAAAAAGTAGGAAGATTGTCCAAACTCTCAATGAAATAAATGCTGCTATCGCCCATATGCAAGAATGGACAATGAGGTACAAGGGAGTGCTTCTTCACTTTCCAAGGACGATGAAGCCACAAGAAGAGCTAGACAAAGCAAAGATCTAGATGTTAATCTAGAACTATCAGCATCTCTCCCCATTTGTTAGCAGCATATAGGCTTCATATGCACAATTGTATAAGAGTTTGGATGTCATGGTGAGAATGCACCGGATCTTGTCAATCAGTTCCCTCACCGAAGATAAGCACAAGGACCAAGTTCGGCTAGAGATCGACAAGTACATAAAGAAACTAAGGTGATAGGCCACTAGCGATGATTAGGAGTTGAGCGCTCAAAACATGTAGACATACATGTGTGGTCCTATCATTGAAATTACCATGCTACACATGATTGAAGATGTGTTGGAAAAAGGTTCCAAGCCCATATACCTAAAAGCTATGGAGGCAAGATTCTGCTATCAGAAAGACAACATCAAGCATTTTGGGGACATCATAGCACAATACCAATCTTGGTATCAATACGTCATCAAGAAGCATCAAGTAGTGGTTGTCAAGTTAGTCTTTCCCCAAAGTTCTTAAACACAGTGTTTTGTCTTGCTAGGTTGTCCATAGCCTATTTTGTCTCACATGGGTACATGTGGAAAATGTATATTATTTGTAAATATGTTGAAAGTGAAATTCCAAGTTTCATTAGTGGAATGTCAATATTCACTGTGTAATGTAATGAGTTATTTGTAAAGAAGTTGAAGAATCATGTGGGTAGTCAAAGAGTCACAAAGGGAAATGCCAGGGGTCACCCCACCCTTTGTTATAAATAGAACCTCATAGCTCATATAATAGGGTTTTGGCAGCCAAGATTTTGACTAGGCTTAGGCTTAGAGAAGGCTTGGAAGTATTGTGATAAGCCCTGGCTTCTCCACAACATAGAGCGAGTATACTTCTTTAGAGGGTAGGTGTTCTTGATTGTAAAGTTCCACTATTGGGGCTAGTGACTGTCAATAGTGTATGTATGGATGGAACTTTCACTTATAATAATAATAACTGAGCTAACACACTTTCAGTCTTATGTTGTTATTGTAGTTGGACTATTCTAGTTACATTAGTAATGTATGTTGTTTAACTTGCACATTTTTTTGTGAACTACTTTGTATGAAATTATATGAATCTTTTTGAATGCATGTTGTTGGATTAACCTGTCACTTTGGTTTGTGGACTATTCCGCATTCCATTTTGTGATGTCATTGTGCTTGTCCATTCCTTTTAGGTTGCATACTATTACAGGCTTGTAAGGGACACACTTCCTCCCCCTCCATGTCTTAGAAACCCCATGCATCTCACTTGACTTGTTGTAAGGTCACACAGCTATTTATAACCAAAGTCATCATACTTAACTCTGCACGCTACCATGATCAAGGCTCTACATTGCCACCCAGTGTTGGGACACTTACTCCAAATAGTTTGAGGTCTAGGCGAGACTTCTTACCAAGGAGATACCCTAAATGTTGGTGTTTCTAGTACCATCAATATTTGTGGTGCTAGAAGGAGGGCCAGATGACAAGTTGATCCCTTGATGTTTGTTTTGAATTTTCTCACATCATTCATGACTTATATCACAATCTCAACACCGGCATGGTTTTCTCATGTTAATGATTTCAATGCACTGGTGGATGTTATAGATGTCTTGTCACAACTAAAATTTGATGGAAAAAGCAGAGAATCTCTGTTAATCCACACAATTTCCTATCTGGGTTTTGTGACAGGAATGAAGCCCCCTTAAATGGCATTGCCTATGGGTTGTTCATTACACATTTGAAGGGAGCATTAAGCAATGACATCACACATTTCTCACATCTTCTATATAGTCTTTCAACCACATTATTAGATAATGAGGCTATGCTTTCATCTTTTATGACCATAAAGCACTTAATCACAAAAGTTTAAAATTGCAAAAAGAACTTGAATAATATTTTGCGCACTTTTATGGTCATTTTTGTCACTACTGTTTTGAGTTTCCAGAAGATGAAGTTGACTCAAAATTTATTAATGAAATATTTAAGTATCTTGCTCACATATCTGAGAATCCACATGAGTTAAAATATTTTGAGCCCGCCCAACATGCCTTAGCATCAGTGCTTCTATATATGAGATCGACAAGTTCATTGTCCCAAGTGACCCTCCACCCCCATCTCATCAAACAACTCTAACTTCGTGGGATGATGCTCTCAATTTCTGCATGGATTTGGACTACAAGCCAGTGGTTCTCACATAGTATCATCCTCTGAGCCTTCATCCACTAGTTCCTTTTACCCTCTAAATTTTGGCATGTTGTGTTGATCCATTCTAGACTTCACATGTGATGTTCACGAGGATCAAGCTGTGGATGGATTTGGTGTTGAACAACAAAACTGCACTATCATTTTTTATGAGTGTCTATGGGCGCCTAAATAGGAAGTTGCAGTGAAGGATGACCTACTTCTGTGTGCACCTCATCCACTTTATACTTAGATCTTGTGTAATTCTGCGATTTCTGTTTCATCTTATGAAAATCCATCTCTATTTGTTTCTACTTCCAACCATTCGAAGAACACATCGGATGTCTATATGTCATATGATTATAGAGAGGAAAATTGTTTCTTCCCAAAACCCACTCGATCTCTCATCTTTCATTCTTGGAAACTGAGAGGGTCAAATTTTTTCTTTTCCATCAACCCATCTCTACAATTCGTTAGATCATAACGATGTCATTGACCATATGGAATTTCCTAATTTTGGTTGTCATCATATTTTCATTCATTCATTTTGATCACGATTTTGATTTACGATCTATGTTCCGATGAAGTGGAAACCCCTCAAGCCGTTGCGGCACTTTAACCTAAGCTTATGGTTATATCAAGTTATAGTAGTCTTGAGATCATTCCCACTTCCAACCAGAAATATGTTGAATCTTCCCAGGCTCCTCATCATTCTCATGTTCACATTGAAAATCAATCTAGTTCACAATTTCCACATCCTCCACCAAAATCAGACAATCCTCTTGCTCATGCATTGGAGGAATCATACATAGCAAGCAATGTTGTGAAAAATAAAATTTCTTCTTTCCTCATGTTTTCTCATTTGTCAATATTGAAGGAGTATACATGACTGTTGTCCACGTACAATTTGAAACAACACCATGATACGTCTATAGAGTGCCTACCCCAAGCCTTGGCCACTGGGAAATCACAATGCATAGTCTCTCCTGACCTGTGTCGAGACTGCACTGTGCATTGCGCAGTTCTAGTCAGTAAAACCTCCCCACTCGCTCCTTCGACTATGAAATGCGCAATTATAGCTGGCAGTCAGACACCTCTATGAGCCAAGATTATGCAATCCCTCTCAGGAGTTACCCAGTTTGTATGTTGGTCTATTCTTGAAGTGCTTTTGGTTTAATGCTAACATTTTTATGTGATGAGTGTCCTCTTTGTCTCCATGTACAATAGTTGTTCAACGACTCTCTAGCAGTTACAGGTAACATGGCTTCCAAGAGAGCTGTATCAAAGAATACAGATAAGAGTAGCACTGGGGAAGTAGTTGAGCAGGTGTTAGTGAATTTTCCTGTTTATGAACACACTCAATTATTCATTGAGAAGGGCATGAAATTAATATGCCATGCAATCAATATGGCATGCAATCAAGGATATATTTGTAGAGGACTTCAAGGAAGATCTAGAGGATTGACAAGGTTATATCAATGTCAACCAGTCAGGCTGACATAAGCTTGCATGTTGATACCCCACCTTCCCATGTACAGACATCATCCACTGGATTATATCACACACGGATCTAGAGACTGTGACATTGAACAGTGCCAGTGGGATACAAGTTGCCAAATTCAGCGAAAAGAACTATCAATAGATGTATCATTCACCTCAGTCAATGAACTGCAATGATGCACTTTTCTATGCCCCCCACAAATTTATGAACACTAGAGATATTGTAAAATATTGAGTGAAAGATTTGTTGAAGTTCATAGCGATAGCCAATCATGTTTACAAGACAAATTCACTTAGGAAGGCCTACCAGTTCTTGGTCATCTTTGCATGCTAATTATACGGTCAAGAGAGCACAAATACCTTTCCGAAACATTGGGTCGTTGTGTTGGACTAGTTAGTCAATGATGGAAGGTCATTCAACTAGTTGGATATGTTTTCTCTTCACTTGAAAACCCATGTGACTAATGTCTGGAATCCACCCAAGGATGAGAAAGCAAGATTCTACATGCCCGCGTATCTACTTGATGCATTTTGTGACCAACATCAGTTTCCTAGCATGGGTTGGACATGCATACCAAAAGAGACTGTTATAAACATTTATTGTAAGTTACTTTCTAAATGCATCTACTGGGGAGTTAGGGCGAGGTTGTATCACCATTTCATCGCAACATTATATAATTCGAGCTTTAATCAAGATTCACATTGCATGTCGCAAGAAGCGATGGAGGTGATACTTAACATTAAAGATTGGTATGCCTCACCCAGTGGCACCTTCATCAGATTATTTGGTGGAGAGAAACCTCTCTATGTTCTACCAAGGTATGCCATGGATAACTTAGCCATGCAAGAGCTCACATATCACCTCTCCACAAGATTATCAGTAGGACTACACATGAAGAATACGGAACCATGACCCACCCTTCCTTTGCACATCATATTGTACAAGATCAAGAGCTTGAAAGATGTGGATTTCAAAGCTAAGGAAACAGTGAAGTTTGATTTCAGTGCCAAAGACTTCAATATGTATGATCGCCACAATATTTTCAAGAACCACTATGCGAAGGTGTAGTATCGATGGATCCATGAGACATGCCAATAGGTAGAGGAGGACCCTTTGAGGTATTGTTACAACTACTCCAAGCTCAAAAGAGTGAGCAGCATAGCCATAGCGTGGAAAGTTTCTTTGCAGGCGGTAGCATCGGAGGAAGAAACAACAACAACAACAATAACCAACAATCCAGCGTAGGATAAGGGTAAGTGGAAGATTGTCAAGACCCGAGAGGCTGAGCAAAGCTACAAGTCAAACAAGATCCTCTTAATAAGAAAGTACATTTGGTAGCAAAGGAAAAGAGGCAACAATGCATAAAAAGGGCAGAGGGAAGGAAGAAAGAAACAAAAAGGTTGGAGGAAGCAAAAAGGAAGTTGTAATAAACAAAGAGGAAGTTAAAGGATGAGAAGGAGAAAAGAAGGAGAGAGAGGGAATAGAAGAAGAAATAGGAAGAAGAAGAAAGAAAGGGTGTGCTGATAGAGAAAACAATGCCCATACAGGTTCAATACTCGAAGCAACTGGCAGTTGAATAAGAGGGTGAGAAAATGTAGGATTGGGAATTTTCTCAGTAGATTAAGAAATTAATCAAAATTACAGAAATAAAGTTGGTGAATGAACCACAAGATCAGGACACTAATCTCATTCCACATGCACTTGAGGTCACCCCTTAGTCTCCACCACCTTTAGTATCAGAACTAGTCCTGGGTGATCAAGGAGAGGTTGTTCTCCTTGATGATGATCCAGTGATGGATGTGTATAATATATCATTTGATGAGTTGTAGAAGAAGATTGTACATGCATGGAGAAAACATTCCCTGGATGAGCATGTGTCACCTGCATTCATGAAGGAAAGGGATGTAGTTTCATATGTCAGAAAGCATCTAGCTTCCATGGCTGATGCCACCTTGTCATATGTAGGAGCCATGGGCTGAAATGTCAAGTTCCTATTAGTAGAGAATGAACATATGGAAAAGAACTTGAAAGCGACTAGGAAGAAGGAAGAAAAATATGAAGGTTCTACAATTGTAGAGATGAGGAAAGTGATACTTGCTGAAGTATAAACTCTTGAGGCCACCATGTGGAAACTCTATGATAGATTTTCCATCATATGTAAGGTGGTTTTCCATCTATATGCCTTTCAAAAAAAGAGCGAGAAGACTTTCCAAGCTCTCAAGGACATACCTGCTAAAATCGCCCATGTGTAAGAATTGGAAATGAGGTACAAGGGAGTCTCGCCTCACTTACCAAATATGATGAAGGCAAAAGCTGAGCTAGACAAAGCAAAGATCCAGATGTTGATCCATAACTATGAGGAGATGGCCCCATTCTTCAGAAGGATATAGGATTCATATGCACAGTTGTATAAAAGTTTGGATGTCATGGTGAGAATGCATAAGATCTTGTTAATCAATTCCCTCAGCAAAGCTAAGCAAAAGAAACAATTATGGATAGATATGAAAAAGTACATGGAGAAAAGAAGGCCAGAGGGCACCAGCGATGACTAGGAGTCGGTGCACAAAACAAGAAGGAGTACATTT
Source organism: Pinus taeda (assembly GCA_000404065.3). Lineage (NCBI taxonomy): Eukaryota > Viridiplantae > Streptophyta > Pinopsida > Pinales > Pinaceae > Pinus > Pinus taeda. Next base: position 45,853 of record APFE030608033.1, on the reverse strand, counting down.
GTGGTTCTGTCATGGTCAATACCATGTTGAAAATGCTTCAGGATGAGTTAGACAAAGGTTCCAAGACCATATACCTAGAATATATGGAGGCAAGAGTCTACTATCATAAAGACACAATCAAGGAGTTTGGGGACATCATAGCACAGTGCCAAGCTTGGTATTAGTACATCACCAAGAAGCATCAAGTAGATGTTGTCCATTTGGTCTTTGCCTAAACTTCTGAGTCATAGTGTTTTGTCTTCTTAGGTTGTCTCTAGCCTATTTTGTCTCACATGGCTACATGTGGAAAATGTATATTATTTGTAAATATGTTGTAAGTAAAATTCCAAGTGTCATTAGTGGAATCTGAACAATAACTATGTAACGTAATGAGTTATTTGTAAAGAAGATGAAGAGTCATGAGAGTAGTCAAAGAGTCACAAGGGGTAATTTCAAGGGTCACCCCACCCTTTGTTATAAATATAATGTCATAACTCATAGAATAGGCTTTAGGAGCCAAGCTTTTGGCTAGGCTTAGGCTTAGAGAAGGCCTTGGAGTATTGTGACGAGCCTTGGCTTCTCCACAACGTAGAGTGAGTATACTTCTTTGGAGGAGCGGGTGTTCTTAACTGTAATGTTCCACTATTGGGGCTAGTGGCTATGAATGGTGTATGTATGGATGGACCTTTAACTTATAATAATAATAACTGAGCCAACAGAATTTCATGCATATGTTATTATTGTAGTTGGACTATTCTGGTTTCTTTAGCAATTAATGTTGTTTAACATACACATTTTCTTATGAACTACTTTGTATGCAATTCTATGAATCCTTTTGAATGTGTGTGGTTGGATTAACATGATCACTTTGGTTTGTGGGCTATTCCACATTCTATCTTGTGATCTCATTGTACTCATGTGTTCCTTTCAGGTTGCGTACTATTACATGCTTTTAAGGGACACACTTCCTTTCCCCCTCTGTGTGTTAGAACCCCTAGGAATCCCACTTCACTTGCTACAAGGTCACCCACTTTCTTTGGACCAAAGTCATCATACTTATCTATGCACGCAACTGTGGTCAAGGAATTACATTACCACCCACTGTTTCGACTTCTACTCCAAATGGTATGAGTTCTAGTTCGGACTTGTTCCTAGGGAGATCCCCTAAATTTTGGCGGGTCCAACAACATCAAAAATAATAATATTCAATATTGAATCCTCGATGCATATAGGGTTTGTTTTACTAATATTAACACCTTCATGGAAGAAATATCAAATTGTTTAATATGTTCAAGCAAGAAACATGAATTGATTCAATATTCAATAAGATAATCATGCTTGTTTGTGTAAATAAATAACATGATACTATACTACATCCCAGTACAATAAAGATCAGAAACAAATGAAATTTTCCAAAGCCCCACACAATTTGTAGCATGATGCCCCATACAATTTCCATCATAAACAATATGATTTCCAGCTGAAAGCACATGGAAAAGATAAAAAATATTTGAAGAAATAGATGGTTGGAACTTCTTCTATTAAAACCTTATTATACAATGCAATTCCCAGCTACTAAAAAACATTTTCCATTTGAAAAATTGTGCACAATTTCAATCAACCTATGGTTGTCACATGAAGTTTTCAATGTCGATAATGTAATCTTTCAAATGAGAGCTACAATTCTATATAAAACAAAGTACATTGAATACAAATAACTAGGCAAATAATTACTATTTAAATTAATAATAATACTTATATTAATTCCCAATACATGGTGATAGCTTGTATCATATTAAAATAAGAGAACTCATTCATTTCAAGTTTTGTAACACAAAATGAAATTGCATTTACTTATAAAGCATGATGTGCCTATATGACAATATTTGTAGGAATATACTACTTCATAATTTTGGAGTGTTGATGACGAGATATTTTATCTGAAAATTTGAAAAAATGAATGTTTAATATGATGCATGTGTCATATATAATAACCACAACATAACACAACTAAATCCTCATCAACACAAATGGAAATATGAATATATTAATGTTTCTTTTAAACATAAAACATAGAGATATAAATAAAAATATGAATATATTAAATATTTAGTTCTAAATAAAGAAGTAAAATTAATCTCACTTGTATCAATTACACTAACTATAACATCTATGTTTTAATAATAATAACAAAATAATCACATGAATCATATTGCCAACATTAACTTTACAAGTTGTCATTTTCAAAATCTCTGATATTTGGGTGTAGACAATAATTACAAGAAAATATCTGATATTTGGGTGTAGACAATAATTACAAGAGGTATTTAATATTTGAGTATAATGAAGAATGAGACGTGCATATATTTAAAAATTCCACTCAAAGTTTGATTTAATTTTATTAATGAAATTGTCTATTGAGGCCACAATTTCGCTACGATGATGAAATTATTGTGAGAATGTGGTGAAAAAATTCCAATAAATCCAATATTGGGTGTATTTGAATATTTTTTTACGTTGGAAATGGATTCAACACTATCAAGAACCCCTAGGACACCCAAAATCGTGATTTTGTTTTTTGATGGACAAAATTTCCATCTTTTTCTAACAAAATCATGGCCTTGTTAGGCTAACTTCATTAATTTCTTAGTTTTAGAAATTTTTTTACTAATATAATTGTATGCACTGAAATGGAATTTTTATTGTATAGAAGTTTATTCCCTGGAAAAAAATTATATAAAGGTCAAGGGAAAAAGATAAGTGAAACTAAAAATTAACAACAACAACAAAACTATGATTGATGGAATTAGAATTGAAAATAGATTAAAAAAACATAGAAGAAATAAAAGAAAAGAGTTAAGTATAAGTAAAAGTAAAAAGTAATAAAACTAAAAATAATAACTTAAACCACAAAATTGAAAATTATTTTTTAATTGTT
>APFE030608033.1:0-42604 GCA_000404065.3 Pinus taeda | reverse complement strand
GAGTCATAATGTAAATGTGTTGAAGTTAGTGTACTATTTCCAATATATGTAACTGTTATAATGAATAATATTACAACATGTGATTTGTGTAATCGCTCTCTCTATCTCTTCCAATTATTCTAACAAAGATTCAATGTAATACCAAGATCTAGTGCAATACCATGCTACTAATCCACTTTAAAGGGTGTCAATAATAATGAAAAATTCCAAAGGAATTTAGAGCATGTAAATGGACAATGTTTTTCTCGAAATTACTTATTTCAAAAATACCTTTTTGATAAATAGGAGCACAGATCTCCACTAACGTAAACTTTAAAAAAAAAGTCACACATGCTTAAATTTCTAAGAACAAAAGCCGAAGCATTGGAAATATGTAACATCCTCAATGTTTGTGGCAGAAAAATCACTTTCTTCGTGGAATGACCTCATGTAATTGTAAATATTTTCATGCTTTTATATTTATCAAAGAAATTTCTTTCATTAACTTCTTAAACTTATGTCATAGATTATGTTCCTCGCTGTCTTTCAAAGCGCTAATTCACGTCCAATTCCATCAAATTTTTTAAAACTCACAAAGTGAGCTTGAATACTCTTCAAGGGAGCTTGTCAATTAGATTCAACATTTGTTTATTTATACATAATCTCAACTATTGAATATTTTGACTATCATTTATATTTCAACAACTCTCACTGACTCTTGCAAACTCTTAATTCCCTGCAGAATGTTATAAATTAGTCATCATGGGAACATGTGTTAGGATTACTATTCTAAGAAAACTTCAATTAATCATGATGTACTAAACTTTAAGGTGCTTGTTAATCTCAGTCTTAGCTAGGGATTACAATAGTACATAAAAACACTTCATCAGGGGGATTTCATATGTTGTTGTTGGTTTCATAGAACACAACTCTCTTTAGCAGACATTGTGTTGTAGATAATCCTACCTACCAACACTCCACTGGAAGCTTTTTGTGATCTATGGCACAAAGGCTTCACGATTTGCACAACCCTCTTCAGCCGACACTCGGTTGCAAACCGTTATATCTGCCAACACTCCACTGGAAACTCTCTGTGATCTATGCCCCATAGGCATCATAGTCAGCACAAACTTCTTCAGCAAATACTCAATTGTAGAAAATCCTATCTGCGAACACTCCACTCGAAACTCTCTAGACCACACAGGCATCATGATCTGCCAACCTTCTTCAGCATACACTCGATTGCAGACACTCCTATCTGCTAGCACTCCACTAGATCACACGGCACAACTAAATATCACAGCCTATGGATGATCTCCATGTGGGCGGCAACTCTTTAACAAACCTCAATGCCCACTAAACACAATGAATTACTTCTTTTGGAAATAATTTCACTTATCGAGTAGACAACTCTCTACAATCTACATTGTTCTTCAGGCTCCTTGATTCACATAGCTCACATGCTTGCTACTCTACCACACTAAGCATCTCAAGGCAAACACTTGCCTCACACTTAATAGCCTTACAATAGCTCAAAACTCTAGCTGCCACAACATTGAAGGCAATAGCTTTATTGGCATCCTCCTCTAGAGCACACAATTTTTCTCCACGTGCGCAGGCACCATCACGCACCTTTTTGGTCACCGCACAACCCTCACCACACCACAAGTCAATATGCAGACTAGAGACTCCTCCAACATGCAACTCAATCAACACTCACATGACCCACATAACACACTCACACGACTAACAACATCCGTACTTAAACAACACTCCAAGATCTTGGAAACCTTCACACAGGATCTTATCCATTTTATGGTGTGAAATCAAAAACTATTGTACTTCCATGGCCTTACACATCATCACAACTCCTCGACATTGCACTAGGTGTAAACACCTCACTCGCTGAAACACTAAGCCTAAACCCTCGACTCTTCTCGGCACTTCTTTCTTGGTGCACCTCGATGGCTAGATCTGGCTTTGACAACTATCGACTCATCAAATGTCCAATCCTTGGTTCTCATCAGTCTGTTAAGAACTTTCTTGCTAGGATCTTGTCCTGCTTGACAGCTATGATTACATAACATAACCAAAGACGTGGTGCTCACATAATCCCCTTGCTCTTAGGATGCCTCTGTTTTCTCAGCTCCAAAAATCGATTCATCTGTGGAGACATAGCTATGATAAAGGCGTTGAAATTTACATAGCTATGATAAAGGTGTTGAAATTCACATAAATATGATAAAGGTGTTGAAACTCACATAGTTATGATCAGTGGAGATCCTTATACATCGCTCGCTCGCATTGGATAACCAAATAACACGAGCCCAATTACATCACAACTCAAGGCTAAGATAGGGTGTTCTACATTTACACCCTCGACCACTAGCGCCACAACTTCTGCAATGGGCTCCACATGCACATCCCCTACATACTGGATCTACTACTTTGATTATCACCCTTCCTCTATGCAGAGTCTGTGGGCGGTGCCATCGCATTTCTTGTCTACCTCTAGCAAATGCATAACGCACTCCTCCAACCTTAGTCGGCTCTCACAAAATACACACAGCAAAAGACCTCTCCATCGTCGCTCGTAAGTTCACGTCACCAGCTGGTTTACACAATACACATTCACCTGCAGTCCAAAATTACTTCAATTGATAATCTAAATGCCATAGGTAGAGCAATAGTGTCACACCCCTACACTGGCGGAAATCTTCCAAATGCACTATAGCAAGGTGCAGTACCACCAACCACTTTCTTTCAACCAATGCTTATGATCGTGGACTATGCCTAACATTCGTACCTAGTATATTTTTCGTTACCAAGCATTAGTTTATCCTTTATACATGATGAAACCATGAACATTCATCATAAACAACAATAGCATGAATAATTGCACAATAGTATAAAGGGAGGGGAAACTCCCTGCAATATGAGTCTGCCCATATCAATATATAATTTTCATGTACAAGTCAAATCTTGGAGGAAACCCCAAATTTACACTTAGCCAATTTTACAACTTTTGGTAAACTTTGTTGCCTAGCTCGTCGGATTGCTTGAACGGTCACCGCACGACTTGCCCAACCCATCATTTACCCCTGAATGCATTGGTTCAGCCTCCTTGTCATTTGCCCAACTTGGGCGCTGGCTCCTCGTGTTACTATGCCAACTCGGGCACCTCTACACACCGGTCACACCTTCGTTCTCAACCCAACACTTCATCACACTTCGTTTACCTCACCGTGTCACTTGTCCAAGTTGTGCATACTCCTCATGTCCGTGTCGCCCAACCTCGATGCCATCCACACACTAGTTGCACCTCTCGTTCACAACTCGAACACCTTCGTTCAACTGACGCTCAACCCGGGTCGCCCATCGTTCAGCCCTGCACGAATGCCCTACCCAGTTCACCCATCATTCATCCCTACATGAATTCCCTACCTAGTTTGCCCGTTATTCAGCCCTGCACAAACACTCTACCCAGTTTGCTCGTCATGCACGTCCGCCTTCGCCCGATTCACCCATCGTTCTACCCGTGGTGCGGGCACATCTGCACAGAAGTCAAACTACAGAACCTCACACTTTCCACCAAGACTTGTGAGTTTTTTGATCGAATGATTTTCCACCACAACTTGCTCGCCTACTGATATGTTTTCCCACTCTTTTTGTGGTCGCCCAGCCAACCCATCGTTCCAACAGCGCATGTCAGCTTAACTTAATTTTATCATCATTGGCCCACCCATTATGTGGGTGACCACCCACCCGTGTGGTGGTTCGCCTATCAGCTCGCCCACTTGTCAGGTCGCTCAAGACCACCCACATGACATATATACACGTCTTAACCAAAACACATTGCAATTTCTCCATTTTGGTTCATGCGACCTGCGGCTTGGCTCGCTCATCCGCACCCTCACCCGATGCGCACTTGCCCATCTGCCAACCACAACTCGTGGGTGTTACATTCTCCCCCACTTTAAATGATTGTCATCCTCAACAATTCCCCATCCTGGCAACCATTTGTCACCAAGATAACCATACCAAGGCCATATAACCCATTGGTATGTCATACATCAGAAAGTCTCCTCAATTAATGATCATCAATCACATCTGTCGCAATCTCGACATGATGCTCCCATCGTGGAAGGTTGGCCCTTCCATCTCAAGCTACATGCCCACTGTAACATATCATGTCGACCTCATCACGCATCATTATTGTGTGAACTGCTGCCATGATACTCCAACACAATGCTAACACATCTCTGAACACTTCACGACCCCATGTTTTGAGCTAGTTGGGTAACTAATCCAACCGTCACGCTCAAACCATGAGAATGCACATCCTCGTGTCATCATTAGTCTTTTCTTAGAACATCCTATCACATCATCAACTCGATCAAGAATCCATCTCCATATAAGTAAGCCATGCCCAGGTCCATGAAGTGGCCCTCATCTCATCTGCAACATGTTGTCCATGATGTTTGGTACAAATTTGTTGCATGAAATCAGCCACATCTACCCAACATCATCATCCATATGTGTATCTCCTCAATATGAAGAGATCATCTCATCAACCCCGACTCTCGATGTGCCACATCCAAATCCATGAAGTAACCTCCATCATCTATGTAATGTGGCATCCCTCAAGTCTACAATAGAAACAAGTATACACCTGTCTCATCTCCCATGTGCTGCCCATGACCATAGATCAATCAGCTCCCATGTGTCAAAATTGGTTAAGTCTCGGCTCAACCCATGCCCAACTATTGCCACCAAGGCATCATCATCGTTGTAACTCCATCACCCCAAAGTGTCTCATATTGATCCTCCACATGAAATCTCTCTTTCAAGCACACCCATACATGTACTCAAAATTATGCACCCCATCCTGCATCAAAGTCCCTCACCTCAGCTCCTTAATGCATCAGATCCTCCAAATCCACCATATATGAATTCCCCAAAAGTCATAACTTCATGTCATCATGAGCTCCATGAGTCATCTTCAGCCAACATCCCAGCAAGCATACAAATCTCGGCCCAAAGGTCTCTACAAGAAGCCTCAGCTATCCATGTAGTAGGAATGCTCCATAGTTTGCTCACAAATACAACCAGTCATGGTCTTATTATACAAGAGTGCACAACCTCTCCATCTGCTCATAAATAAAACATCTGCATGTCACACTGGCAAATCCACTTGCACAACATGCCTGCCTTGGCACTCCCCATTATATGCCCATAAGTGAGAACTATACAAGTGCTCTTGCTACATGAGACTGCCATGCTCCATGTCTCCAACCTGATGTCCATGACTAAGTTTCCCATGTTGTCCAACTAGGTAGACCCATCACAACAATGGGTCATCATCATCCAAGCCTACAAATCCGGTCTAGTGGAATCGGTCACCCAACCATATCATCATCATATCATGAGTCTCTTCCACCATGGATCCCCCACTAAATGTTCCCCCAAGACTTCCTCTTGGTCTCGACCATGAGAAGTCCACCCAAGTATCATCAACTCAAGTGTGTGTCCTCCTCTAATCTGTCCATGAGTCATGCTGGGCACTTAGCCAATTCCTTCATGTGGCTAAAGCATGACCCATTCCTCTGCAATGATCATCATGTTCCTCCCTTGTCATGGGCCCTTGTACCTTCTCTCATAAGGTCACAAATAGCCCCAACAAGGCCTGCAACATTAAATGGTCCTTGCTTCTGCATACAAGGTCTCATTGTAGAAATCCATGGTAACATCCCTCCTTTCATCGACAAACTTATTTTTCTCTTCCTTGCATACACTTCATCTACCAAATGATCAACTAAAACACAAGTATCAATAGTACTTACATCACCATGAGGTCCCTCCATGTGAGTTTCCTCATCCACACATGTCCACAAACTACATGACCCTGGTCCAACTTGACCAATTTCAAGTTCAACCTCCATCGTTGTCATATCTGCAACATCCTCAACTATCACAGCTTCCTCTTCATTTTCATCGCAATCTGCAACTTCATCCTACAAGAAGTTCATCTTCAACATTCCTCTCCAAGACTTCAAGTTTATCTCGAATTCGTGGGTTCTCCTCTTTCATCCGCTTCAACCTGTATAAGGTCAACAAGGGCTTTCCTTCGCATTCTTCCAAACCTGCCATGCCTTGTCGTCCAGCTTGGCCGGAGAACGATGCTTCACCTATGTTAAACCTATCATGAAGTATTACGCTTCTTCAAACATTCACCTGAATCACCATGATATACCACTTGTCACCTACAAAACTTGAACTCCCTGCCAAGTCTTTGTCCTTCCTGTGAAATTAGCTCCTTGATTCGGTTCACCAGATCTGATACCACTTGTTAAGCCCCTACATGAGCAGTAATCTTCCAACCTCACTATAGCGAGGTGCGGCACCACCAACCACTTTCTTTTCACCAATGCTTCTAATCGTGGACTATGCCTAACATTCATACTTAGTTTATTTTTCGTTACCAAGTATTAGTTTATCCTTTATACATTATGAAACCATGAACATTCATCATAAAAAACATGACATGAACAATTGCACAACAGTATAAAGGGAGGGGCAACTCCCTGCAATATAAGTCTGCCCGTGTCAATATATAATTTTCATGTACAAGTTAAATCTTAGAGGAAACCCCAAATTTACACTTAGCCAATTTTACAACTTTCAGCAAACTTGGTTACCTATCTCGTTGTCTTACCTGAACGGTCGTCACATGACTTGCCCAACTCACTGTTTACCCCTGAAAGCATTCGTTCAACCTCCTTGTCATTTTCCCAACTTGGGCACTGCCTCCTCGTGTTATTGTGCCAACTCGGGCACCTCTGCATGCTGGTCAGACCTTCACTCTCAACCCAACACTTCATCACACTTTGTTTACTTCACCGTGTCATTTGTCCAACTTGGCCACACTCCTCATGTCCGTGTCACCCAACCTGGGCACCCTCCGCACGTCAGTGGCACCTCCCATTCACAATCCAAACACGTTTGTTCACCTGGTGCCCAACCTGGGTCACCCGTCTTTCAACCCTGCATGAATGCCCTACCGATTCGCCCGTCATTCAGCCCTGCATGAACACCCTACCCGGTTCGTCGTCCTGTAGCCCTACATGAACGCCCTACCCGATTCGCCCGTCCTGCATGTTTGCCTTCACCCGGTTCACCCACCGTTCTGCCCGTCGTGCGGGCACATCCGCACTGCAATCCAACCGCAGAACTTCACACTTCTCACCAAGACTTGAGAGTTCGGTGATTAAATGACCCTCCACCACAACTCGTCTGCCTACTTATACATTTGCCTGCTCATTGTGTGGTCGCCTAACCAACCCATCATTCCAACAACGCCCATCAGCTTAACCTCATTTTATCACCGTCGGCCGACCCGTTATGTGGGTGACCACCCACCCATGTGGTGGTTCCCATTTAGCTAAGAGTCAGGGGTTAAGCGTAGTCTAAAGTAGTGACCAGCTCGTGTCGCTGATTTACTGGGGAGGAATAAGAAAATCACTTATATATCCCGTTTTGGAGAAATAAGTGGCTCACGGAGAATGGAGAGAAACATCCCATATTCTGATTCCGCCTTTAGGATGCATATATGATTAGCCGACAGTGGGGCCTGTACGAGTTTGGTCCTTTCCTAATTCAACGGTATATGGAATAGGAGATGGAACTAGAGAATAGGAGATGCGACTAGGCCACCCACATAACATATTTACATGTGTTCACCAAAACACATCACAATTTCTCCATTTTACTTCATGCGACCTGCGGCTTGGCTCGCTCATTCATGCCCTCGCCCATCCGCCAATTGCAGCTCGTGGGCATTACAAATAGCCTCTTTAAAGCACTTCCACAACAACTTCAGTCTTGGAGCACCAAAGCTAGCCTTGCCACACACAGTGGTCACTCCTTAGCCACAAAAGCTTGATGTCCATGACTCCAAGGACGCTTTTCCACATGCTTTCAGTTCTCTAGGCTCAACGCTTACTGCACTTCACAATCAACGAGCAATTTGTATACAACACACAGGGGATCTCCCCTCCACACTTCCCGCAACTTTCAACGGGTCTCAAAATATACAACAGAGGTGATTCCAATTGTACTTCACACCACCTAGCCCAGCTCAACACAGTACGGAGCATTAACATGGATCTAATACCATGTTGTAGCTCACAAAGTGAGCTTGAAGACTCTCCAAGAGAGCTTGTCGATTACATTCAACATCTATTTATTTATGCATAATCTTAGTCGAAGATTCAATAGCAAATCTGTCAACTGTCATTTATATTTTCACAACTCTCAGTGACTCTTAATTCCCCGCAAACTATTGTGAACTAGCAGCCATGGGAACATGCATCGAGATTAATATTCGAACAAACCTCCCCTTAATCACGATGACCTAAACTTTAAGGTGTTTGTCGGTCTCAATTCCAGCTAAGGCTTACAACAATACATATAGTAAAAAAAACATGACAAAGAGGCTTTCATTTTTGCTATGGGTTTCACACAACACAACTCTCTTCAACAGATAACCGATTGCAAACACTCCTATCTATCTCTTTTTTTCTTGGAGAGTCTTCAAACTCTATGAGTTTCAACAAAAGTTTCATTTTTTATGACAACTCCTTGACTCCACATGGCTAGCTAACATCACAACTCTCACAAACCTATATTTAACTAATTTTTAGTTATACCTTTTCCATGGAGTTGTCTTTAGTGGGACTTTTTGGACTTTTCGGTGCAGGAATCCGGTGGAAACATATGAGATGAAATCTTGATTTGTGTTATTTAAACTAGTTTTTTCACTGTATATATGGATTCAGCACCCTAGAGAACCGCTAGGACACTTTGATTGCACAAGATTACCCATCAAACTTGTGATTTCAATAAATTCATGCCGGATTTTAGAGAAATTAGATTGGAAACACCTACCTTAAAAACTTTCAAAAAATCACACTAAAAGCAACTCCCTTTTCTAAGAACTTCACCACCAAATATGTCCAACAAAAATAGAGTGTAATGAGTTCTACCATGTAACGGCGCCATATAAAGTAAAATGCTCATCGAAAGATAAAAGGTGTATGAAAAGGGTGTTAAGAAATATTTATCAGTGCTGTTACGTTATGATGGTTATAAAATTGAAAAAAAAAAATTATAATTATAATTTTTTATAACCAAATATGCATAAATTCCTTTTAAGTATTATTGAGGGTTTGATTTCTTTTGATTTTGATTTCTCTATGTATATTAAGTTTTGAATGAAAATGGGTATGCATTTATTTTGTTTCCGATTATATATAAACATTAAATTTCGCAATGAATTATTTTTAATTTTTAATAAGAATTTGCGTTTCCACATTTAACGAAATACAAATTTCAAATTTTATATAATATGTTTACGTATCCCAATATTTTTACAAATTCAAAAACAAAATCAAATATCTAAACTTTTTATAGAAAATATCCAAACGTTTTATAAAGTGACTACTTTCAGAGTTAATAAAACTGAACCAAGTATAAACGCTTCACACGAGGAGCCTTATATTTTTTCCAATCGACTAATATCATATACCACATCAACAGCATCGATAACAAATATTCTTATTAGTAACAAATATTGTCATGGCCTGCAAGTGCAACCTCATGACGCAAGGAATCTAATCTATTGGCTTAATTGACCTCTGGAATGCTATCTAACGATGGTCTCCATACACCATCGCATCTTTTGGCAGCATAATCTTCTCTAATGTCCTGGGATTTAGACAGAAGTTCAAGCCACAACTGTTCCACTGATTTCTCCGTCATAGAGCGATGTGAAATCAAGGTCTCCAGCTCTCGCTTCGATATTACTATCTTAACCCTAATAATACCCCTGCCATTTTGCACAGGCTTAGCTGATGAATGGGCAGTATTCTCATGCCTTTCTCCACCAATTCTGCCCTCGCAGCTGCCATTATCGATGGCTTTTGGTACAGATAAAACGGCGTCCTCTGGATGATTATTAGGGTTTGAAACTTGAGAAGGCGAATTAGGAGATGGTAGTAGGCAATAAAGCTGACCGGGAAACAACTTGTAATCTGGGGAAAGAAAGCGGCACAGGTCCCCTGAATGCACGACTGAATGCCGTGGGTACGCAGCTGTGAGATCACCGACGAGAATCGGAGTCGTGAATTCCATTATCTTTCCGTCTATTTTCATCACCATTATCAACTCATCGCCTGTTAATTTTGCAGACGCGCTATTGGATCCAGATCGCATACAGTTGCCCATTATTGAATGCTAATGTTGATTGATTTTCTCATTCAACAAATGCGATTGGGCAGAACGAATTGTTTGGAAAGGCCGCGAATGGAATCTGTAATATATGGGCTTTTCTGTTAGGAACAAGAGAGAGATTATCCCGGAGTTCGCCTTATTTCGAAGATGGAAATGACGGAAAACATTAAGGTTGAGACTGAGGGTGTGGGGTTTTATTGAGAGACGACGAAACAGCCGGCATTTCACGTGCATGAGTTTCGCTTACCTTTCCTCTCTGTCACACGATGTTAACGTGGAAGTATTCAGCGGTTGAAGTGGAGAATAATTTTAATGGCAGGTCTGAAGCTTATTCATCATCCGCACTTTGCGTCTGCATCGATGTTAGATTTAACGAATTATATAAATTTTATATAAAGTGTATCATTTAATAATGATTTATTAAAATAGGTTATTTATGTACTAAATACATTTTATGTTTTATAAACTTTTGAAATGATAGATTTAGATTTGTCCAAATTATAATATGGAATTAAAATTGGATATATTTTAAAAAAATTAAAATCAAAATATTTTTACATTAAATTTGTTAATATAACGTAATGTTATTATAAAAAACAATTTTCCATTACTATAAATGGGCATTTACTTATTTTCTATTTATTATTCACATCTTTAATTAATTCTTAATTTATTAGTTATTTTATGCCGCACAAAACAAGGAGCAATTCTACACTCTTGCATAAAGAAAACAAAAGAAAACAAAACAAGAGCAATTTTACACACTTGCACAAAGAAAAATAAACTAATGTCTTGTATTAATTTGTTAGGGTAGGCATAGCGAGCCATCTAGGGATGAATACTTAAAACACTCAAGGAATTTTATACATTTTGGCCGAAAAGTATTAATCAATTATATTTTATTATTGTTTTTAAATGAGATATTGTAAATATTATTTTATTTTATTTTTAAATTATTTATTTATTTTTTAATTTATGGATAGGTACATTTTAAAATGATTTTTTTTCCTAAAGTATTTACTTAATTGTATAATTATTAAAGAAATAAATCAAGTAACATTATTTTGATTAATAAATTCCTTTATATATATTTAAAATAAAATAATAGTTAGAGTTAATTTTTTCAATTCTGCTTGACTTTTAGCGACATTCATTAATAATAATTAGACGACTACTCCACCAATTTAGATATCCTTTAGGTGAATTAAATTATAGTTATATTTATTTTTATATTTTTTAAAAATAATAGTTATAAAAGTTATAATGTTAATGAAGTTATAGCTTTAACTCAAAAATATAATCCGCGTTGTTCAAAACTTTAATTCAAACCAACTATGATTTTAACTAATTCACAAAAATGTGTGTTATGGTTAACACCACTTTTGCATTGAATGGTTGACTTTGGAGTTTTAATCCAATGATACAAGTATCTTGGACAAAATTCTTATTTTGAGATAGTAATTTTATTATATTGTTTACTATCTTTTACAAATTGTCTAAAATTAGGTAGTGGTTTCATTCTCTTATTATCCTTTTTAATAGTGTGTTTGTGCACTTTTGTCCTCTTCCATCACTACCCTCAAACTATGTGCCATAGTGTCAATTATTCCATTTCTACCTTATGCTATAAGCGTGAGAGCACATGGTACATTAGAGAGATATTGATCTCAATGGTGTTCATTCATCACATTCATTCATAAGCATAAAAATCAACTCTAAAATCACCTTCCACGTCTCCATAGCTATATATTGATATCAAACATGGGGCATTCAATTAATGTTTATGTTACACTCAGGAACAAATACTTTAAATTACATTTCTTTTAGTGTTATTCTTGTGGTCAGATTGTGGTCAGATTATAATACAAATGATAAGAAGATTGTGCATTGAACCCTTTTGAAATGTTTTTATCATCAATATTACTACTTTCTAACCATTTTGGCTTTCTCTATGGAACTGATCGTAGAGGTGGAGAATTTTCTTTTTGTTGGATGGTATCCAGTCTACAACTTTGTATCACTAAAAATTAATGAAGCAAATGTATTGGATTTAAGAAGTAAGTCAAAAATGGTTTTGATGGTAGAGGTGGAGAATTTTCGTTTTGTTGGATGGTATCCATCCTACAACTTTGTATCACTAAAAAATAATGAAGCACATTTATTGGATTTGGGAAGTATGTGAACAATGGTTTTGAGGAGGAACCAATTGAACACCTCATAGATAGGACTTCCATGAACCTATGCTAGAAATTGTAGCCTTGCAGAGGGTTGGATAGCATAAGAAAAATTATATCTATCTATCTATATCTATATCTATATATATATATATAAAAAGAGGAAATTTCAGTATGTTTCTATAAAGTAAGATGTGTATTTTATGGAACTTCATGGCTAGGATTTAAGAAACATTTCTTTATTTTTTAAATTCAAGTTGTATGCTAAGTAAGTTGGAGGTGGAAATCCATTTTATGTTTCAACATATTTAAATTATTTGTTTATGAAGCATTGGACAGTATTAGAACACGTGGCTTGCAAAAATTATGGGAGGTCATGGCTACAATAGTACAGTTTTGATGGCAGTGGTAGCAGTGCGAGTGTGTAAAGTGCCTAAAATATAATGGTCCATCATAACAGTGTTGATATCACTAGTCAAACTCAAGCAAAAACATAAGAAAGAACAACCATTCATTATGCTTAAGTGCTATTATAACATAAGATATGATAAAGCTTAGTTCATTTTCATTGTGCATTTGGGTGAAACTAGATGAGGACATGATTATGTAGAATTTGACAATTAGCATCAAGGACATGTAGAGTTTCATGGCATTTCTAGAGCCTTGCATTGGTTGTGTATATTTGAAACTTGGATGAATTCTTAACTTTATGGAGAAATTAATGTGGTTCCATAAAACATAATGAGATATGTTTACCATATAGGCATCTCTAATTGAGAGTCAAAGTAAAAAATGGTAGCCCATTGCTCAATTTTACCAATGTTTTCTGAAAAATGATGTTGACCTCAAATTACAAAAAAAAATGTAAAAGTTATAAAGCCGTCTCAATATTTGATTAACCGTGATTGCCAAAAGCAATTAAGATTTAAAAGTTAATGAATCAAACATGCAATTGAAATTGTCTAATATATTAAACATTGAAATTGTCTAATATATTAGACATTATATTATGAAAAAAATATATTTTTTTAATTTTATAATTTTCAAATATTATAAATTTATTTTAATTATATTATTTAGATGAAACTAATAATATAATCCATATCAAAATTTAAAAATTGAAACTTAATAAATAAATTTTTAATAATATTTTTATATATAATTATTTATATATTTTTTATTATTTTATATTTATTTATATATAATTCACTTAATTATAAATTAAAATTATCTTACGATTCAACTTCAATGTCAATAATTGAATTTGTAACCTTTTCAATAATCCAAATGTCAATTAGATTCGAGATTACGCATTTATTTTGTGGTTATTCCAGAGGCCCGCATTGTTATCCTTATCGTGGCATGACGAGGGGACAATGATCTGTGACAATGTCAATAATTGACTTTGTAACCTTTTCAATAATCCAAATCTCAATTAGAATCGAGATTACGCATTTATTTTGTCGTTATTCAAAGACGCCCGCATTGTTAGCCTTATCGTGGCATGATGAGGGGACTGTGATTTGTCACAAAAGTAAAGATGGGCACCATTTACGAATGTATGAGGTATCCTTTGTGAGTATGTATGAGGTATACTTTGTGATGTATGAGATATCCTTTGTGATTATGCATGAGGTATCCCTTGATATGATCAAGTTTAGTTCATTTCCATTGTGCATTTAGGTGATACGAGATGAAGACATGATTAGGGTGACTTTGACTTATTTGTACTACGGAAGGATAAAGTTTTATGGTACTTATGTAAATGAGGTTTGTATTAGTTATGTATAATTAAAATTGGGATGATTTCAGAAATTAATAAAAAATAAAATGAAATAGGTTTAAGTTAAAGATATTAGTATTTAATTGTTTAATTTTATCAATATTTTTTCCTCACATAAAAGAATTGATGTTACACACAAAATGCAGGGGTTATGAAATCCTCTAATAGTTTCATCTTTCACTAACCATTGAAATCGAAGAGAAAACTAATCAAGCATGTAATTGAAATTATCTAACATATTTCATATTATATTATGAAAAAAAAATACTTTATTGAAATTTTTGTAATTTTTAAACATTACAATATTCATTTTAATTATTATTTTATTTTTTATTTTTATTTTTTTTTCTTTCTGTACGAAAAAAAGCATGATTTGTATTAATATAAAAGATATTTACATATGAGAAGGTATTATAAAGAGCAATAACATGAACTATAGCTGGAGAATTTCGTTATAAGATAAAAAAAAGATCAGGGCCAATAGGGCCATCATATAAGCCTAGAAAAACTCAACTCTATGGATCATGGTATGAATCAGAAACATAGACAAATAGTGAGGAGCCAAAAAACACATATGTATACCGGACCCATCACTCATATGAGTGAGGGAATAGACAATGTACCTATATGTGAAAGAAGAAGGCACTTGATTTTAAAGAGAGCAGAAACTAGTAAAAATATAGGTACCTGGAAGGGTGAAATATTCTATCAAGTATATTAAGTCTTGATTTTGTACCTCCATTTTCCATATGATAGGATCTATTGCAAGGCCCTTCTTTGACAAGTTGTCCGCCTGAGAATTCAGAGAACTCTCCACATGGCTGATTGTGAAAGACAGATTATTGTTCAATAACATTTTTATCCTATTAATCCATCCTGTAAGAAAGGCATTCTTGTTTATTAGCTTCCCTGATGCCAAACCTATTATATTTTTTGAATCCCCATATATTTGCAACAATTGAATATTCAAGAAAGAGCTAAGCTGTAGAAGGCCCACTAAAGCCATTGCCTCTGGCCTTATTGTTTGTACGACGGCCACCATGCCAATATATGGAGTATTGTAGATCTTCAGCCATCAATATAAAACCACCACATGCACAAATGCCTCATTTAGCAGCTCCATCAAAAAATGTCCTTGGGAAATGTGTCGACCGCATTGTATGGTTCCTTGGAATATGTGATTTGCCTAAAGACAATTTTTTAGGAATGGAAAAAGACATCAAAATTATCTGTACTAACAAAGGCATATTTGTATCTTTCCTATCACGGAAAATGGCATTGTTCCTTTTCTTCCAAGTTGTCCAGAAAAGCAAAAGAGGAATTGATCTAAGAGAGACCTTTTGCGAGCTCCACCAGCTTATAGCCACTTGGACATCTAAGTGGTCTACTAGACGAAAACCAAAGAAAACTGTGATTTCCTTCCACAATTGATAAGTATATCTGCAAGAGAAAAATATGATTACTGCAATCTTCCCCATTTTTACAAAGGAAGCAAACAGTAGGACCTGACCAATTTCTTTTTTGGAGATTCTCCCAGGTAAAGCTTTTGTTATGAAATAGGAGCTAGGAAAAACGTATGATTTTGTTAGACACCCCATTATTCCACAATGATATAAAAAAATGTGTTGAAATAAGAACGGAATATGTTAAAATATAAAACTTTAATTTTAATAAATATTTTTTAAATAATATTTTGATATATTTGTTAGTATTTTATATTTATTTACCTTAAATTAAATTAATTATAAATTTAAATTATCTTAGGATTCAACTACAATGTCAATAATCCACTTTGTAATCTTTTCAATAATCCAAATCTCAATTAGAATCAAGATTACGCATTTATTTTGCGGCTATTCAAAGAAACCATCATTGTTATCCTTATCGTGGCATGATGAGTGGACAATGATCTATCACAAAAGTAAAGATGGGCACCATTTACGAATGCATGAGGTATCCCTTGTGAATATAATATAGAGCAGAGTCAAAGAAACATCGTTCTCACAACAATCCATGGGGATGATGTGTCGTTTCTCTTATCAAGACAAAAATAGGCTCCACCCAAGCCAGCCATTGATTGATCTTCTGATGTCTTTTTGAATGGACTGAAGGCGTTGTTTGCTCTTTTATTTTTTTGAATGAAGGAGATGCCATTAGAGAAAAGGGTAGGCATAAGAAAGAAAGAGTGATTTTGAAAAACACTATCATGTGGGCTTCTCCTTTAAACGCGCTTTTGAAAAACATTATCATGTGCAAAGGTTCATGTATTTAAATCTGGTACATATAGTGACATGCTACATTGACTTATGCGAAACATAGAAAATTTGATTTTATCTAATTTGTAAAGTTTATTTTATGTATATATCATTATACTTATGTATCATCGTTGTGACGATATATATTAGATATGATACGAAAGTTGTAGACAGATTGAAAAAACGTAACCATGGGCCGTTCTCCTTGTAGTGTGCTTTTGAAAAACATTATCATTGCATAAATTGCGCGATCAAAATTCATGCACTGCGATTTGAATATGTTTTCCTACGTGTCATTGACAGCCTTGTTTGAAGATACTTTCGATGCGATCAACCCACATTCATATTCAGGTTTGTGGATAAGTGGCAAAGAAAATGTTTCGCATTGTGTTTCAATAAGCAATGGTAGAAAGTGATGCTAAGTTTTGGGAAAAGGTTTATGTACTTAAATGTGGTACCTACGGGGATAGACTACATTTAGGTATATGTAACATAATAATTTTGGTCTTATATAGTATAATAATTTTGGTTTTTTTAATTTCTATTTCTTTTAATTATGTATGTAGACACTCATACATCATGGTTGTGATCATATTAACATCGGATGAAAGTTGTTGGCAAATTAATATGAATATGAAAAATCATTGACAATGTATTATTGTTTTTATTAAAGAAATTACTAAACATATATTAATCTATGTATTATTGTTTTTATTAAAAAATTACTAAGATATAATAATATAGATTAATATTGTTTTTATTAAAAAATTAATAAGATATAATAATATAGATTATTGTAATTTTTTATGTACTAAGTTTTCAGAGGGATCAAATTTTTTGTTATGTCTAAAATTTAAGGAAAATTTTACACCTTAAAACATTTGATTGCTTTAAATTTTTCGTAAATCCAAAATTGAGATGAATCTAATTTTATTCATAGTAAGAATAATAGTTGCAACATAACATACTTGGTGTCTCTCCAACTAATTAATGTTGAAAAATGAAGAAATAAATTCTTAATTTGATCTTTCCTTGATTTAATTGTGAAAATTTGAATGTCCACATTAGCTGACAACTTGGATGCACTTAACTTGTGTGGCATGGCTTGAGTCACCCACCTTACTCGGTAAATTCGAGTTGAAATTAAAGTTCAGTTAAGCATGTGTGATTCCTAATTTGTAGCAATCAAGGTCAGTTGTGCAATGAGGCTTCTTCAATCTAACTCAGTGATCATCCAGTTAACTCGTCATTAAACCCAAAATAACTAGTGCATGAAAAGAATTCGAGTTCCCTAACTGTGGTAGAGATTCCAAGGTAGCGCAACGTTAGTTGCAGACTAGTTTTGAGTGTACAGGTGTTACATGTAGTCAGATGATCAACCTTGGCAATTGCGCGAGCATTTTGCAGGAAATCCTAAATAATACTAGCCTAATTTCCTCACAATTTGGGTAAGGAAGTAGGGGCTAAAGTAGAGGCAGAAATTGCCTAAGTATGTGTTAGAGTTTCTTAATGAGCAGAGAGAAAGGTTATTCACTTACAGTTTGTGCTCAGTTATGAAAAGAAATTGTAATACATATTTATTCATCAGATTAATGCAAGCAGACATAGGGGTTTCCAGCAAATTGTTTTCCCCTCAAAAAATATTGTGTTCATGTGTATTATTTCTCATTGCATGTTTATGGTTGATGTTCTAAATTATGAATTGAATTCCGCAGAGGAGTAGAGTAGGCTTGTCTTTTATGATTTTGACTAAAATTTCATGAGAATATGCAAATCTACATTATAATTTCTACATAGTATCATAGCCAGGTTCACATTAGAGTAGGAATTTTGAAGTTATTTCTCAGGAGGTTCGAATTTGTAGTTCAGTGTAGTAGGATCTCTTTAGAGTTGGAAAAATGGCCCTCAATGCGATGAGACTAGAATATGCCTTGGAAGGCAACTATAATTTCATTACATGGAAGCATTGGATGGAGGCAGTGTTGGATAGCAACAAACTACTAGAATACATCAACAAAGATCTTGCAAAACCATTAGAATGTCATCTCCAGACCGTAGGCCAATGGAAGAAAGATGTAGCCAAGTCGAGGAGAATAATCTTAGAGGGAGTGTGTGACCACATTTTCACAAATGTCCATGGGAAAAAGGATCCTTATGGAATGTGGTAGGCACTAAGAGACTTGTTCCAGAAGAATCACGACCATAGGAAATTATCGATGAAGGATAAACTTTGAAATATCAAGATGCAGAAGAATAACACCATTTAACTGTATCTAACCAGGTTCACTAGAATTCGTGATGACCTTGCAGGAGTTGGTGTTATTGTTTCAGATTATGAGTTGGTAAGCCTAGCCCTTCTAGGCCTTCCCAAGAGCTGGCATGACTACCAAGATTCAGTGAACAAGAGCGGGAAACTACCGAATTGGGAATGCTTATGATCTGATTTGGTATAGGAGGAATTAAGGCATAATAGTATGAATGGAACTTCATCTAAGGGCAAGGATGGAGAAAACTTTGCATTGGTTAGAAAGGGAAAGAACTGAAAAGGGAAGAATCTTAAACCAAACCAGAATCCACCCAAGGGGGCAAGAAGAAAGATTTGTGCAAAATTAAATTCTTTAATTGTCATAAATTTGGGAACTATGCCATAAAGTTTCCACACTGTTATGAATAAACTATATTAAATATAAACAATGATGATAATCATAATAATTATTAGTTAATTAGCAATTAGTGTTGAAGAGGCATGTCTAAATGGGACAAGGATTTCCATAAAGAGGCACTTGCCTAGTATATAAGAAAGCCCCTCACTCTCATTTGTAACATCATTCTTATTAATACATTTTAATATATATATTCTTGAATCATAAATGGAGATCTACATATTCAAAGTCTTTTGGAGCGTTCAACTTGAAGAATGAACTTTGTTTGTTCCACACACAAAAAGTCAAGATAGAAGACCTATGAAGAGGAGCAGGTGAAGCTTTGCCTTCATAGATTGAGTTTGACGTCACCCTTATCACATGTATGGCTAGCATAGTGATGGGGAGCGTGTGGTACTTGAACTCTCCTGCCTCTTTCTACATGACAGGGTGTAGAGATTTTTTGAGTGACCTAGATGAGAAATATAGGTAGACGCACATCAAGGTTGGGAATGACGAAAGATATAACATTATCGGGTTACCCACAGCCACCTTTCAGAGGGATTCGAACCCCCCTCTTAGACTCAAGTAATTCATGTTTGTTCCAGGCCTAAAGAATAATCTCATCTATGTTGCAGTTTTGGAAGACCATGGTTATGATGTTATCTTCAGCAAAGGGAAACAATTCCTATGAAACATATCCACAGGATAGGTGAAGGAGATCGAGGTTCATGTGAAGAACATGTATAAGGTAGATGTGGAAGATTGTTCCACATTAAGCACTAAGTCAGAGAAAGTGCAAAGTCACGATATCAATGAACTTTTGCACAAAAGACTTGGCCATTTTCGTAATGGCACCTTGAGGATTATGCTTTAAATCATCACCAACCTCCCTGAAGAAGAACTTGAGGAGTGTGATGTATGAAAATGGTGTACTTTGTGGAAGTACACAAAATTCACATTCCATAAGCGGGATAACAAAGAACATGCAATCTTGCAAAGGGTCCACTCTCATGTTTGTGGCCCTTTCTCAACAACCTCCACTGCCAAACACAAATATTTTGTTATTTTTATTAGTGACTTCCCAAGGAAGTGTTGGATCTTCTTCATGCGGAAGAAAGATGATACATTCTCCAAGTTCATAGAAATCGAGGCACTGCTTGAGAGATAAACTAACAAGAAGGTGAAGGATCTCAGGAGAAATGATGGAGGTGAGTATGTTTCAAATGAATTAAAAGAAAATTGTGTGAAAGAAGGCATTCGCAGAGACCTGACAATACCGCGCAACACACAACAAAATGGGGTGGTTGAGAGAAAGAACCATAGCATTGTGGGAGTTGCAAGAGATATGTTACATGACCAAGGCCTACCTTTTCATTAGTGAGCTGAGGCATGCAACACAATAGGCTACTTGCAGAGCTGGTGTCCTCATTCGATTCTTGGTATGACTATACTAAAGGAGGCTTTTTCATGGAGGAAGCCATATGTGTCCTACTTCAAGATTTTTGGAGCCTCTATTCATTTCCTTATCTCTAAATAATCAAGGAAGAAGCTTGAGATGACAATAAAGTTGGGGGTATTTGTGTGTTACACAGAAACTCCTCACAACTACTGTGTGTACTTGTCATCCCTCAAAATCACAGTTATGCAAAGGGATGTAAAGATTGATGAGGAGAAAGTGATGTCGGGCTCTCTTGAGAGGGAGATTTATATCCCACCAAAATAATAGCTTTTGGATCAAAAGGATGAGCTTTAGGAATTTGTGGAGTATCCACAAATGGATGATCAACAAGGAGGCACAATGGAGACTTCCACTGAAGCATATTCATCAAGGGAAGGTAGAAAAAGAATGAGGCAAGTTGACAGAATTTTGCAAGATGTGAGGGAGAATGTGAGAGCTCCTTCAAATTTTAGCCATAAAAGAAGGTCACTTGATTGGGACACTGGATACATGGCTCTAATGACTCGGCTTGAAGAGACTAAGCCATCCTCTATTGTGGAAATAATAAGGAAACCTATATGGGTTGATGTAACGATAGAGGAATATGATTCCATTGTAATGAACAATGTTTGGAAATTGGTCCAAAGAGTCATAGATAAATCAGCTGTGAGTTCGAGATGGATCTTCAAGGTTAAGCATGTAGCAAATGGAAGCATAGAGAAGTATAAGGCCATATTTGTCGCCAAAGGATTCTTTCAAGTTGAGGAAATCGACTATGAGTATACATTTGTTGTTGTAGCAAGGTATTCATTCATTAGAGTAATTCTTGCTCTAGCTATGAATACGGGTTGGAAGGTCCATCTGATGGATGCTAAAAAAAAATTCTCAATGGAGTGGTGTACATCTAGCAACCAAAAGGCTTTGAGACATTTGATCAAATGTATTATGTGTGTAATCTCAAGCAAGCATTGTATAGTCTCAAACAAGCACCTCATGCTTGGTGCACTGGGATCGACAACTATCTCACTAGTTTGGGTTTCACCAAAGTGGATGAAAACCTCTATCACATCTTGGTAGAAGGTAAATTACTTATTATTGCCTTATATGTTGATAATTTTATTTTCACTGGTGATGAGAACCTAATCAGATCATCCAAGGAGGACCTTGCAAGGGAATTTTGGGGAACTATTTATGTCTCAAAGAAAGTAGGAAATGGGATACTATAGAGATTCCACATGGAGAGTTGTAAACCCATGGAGGCACCTCTAGCAACCAACTTGAAAAAGGAGGATGCCACTTTAGGTGAGGAAGCAGATGCTACCATTTATTAGTAGCTAGTGGGTTCACTAATTTATCTTGTGAACACATGACCATATATGTGCTATGTATTCAACGAGTTGAGCCAAGCTATGGTTAGGCACACCAAATTATATTGGAAGACAGCTAAGCATGTGTTACGGTACCTCAAAGGCACTACCCAATTTGGACTATGGTACAAACAGATCGATGGAGTGAAGTTGTGTGGCTTCACAGATGCAAATTGGGTGTGAAGTCCATTAGGTCAAAAGAGTACATTTGGTGGAATTTTCATTGTTGGGTCCATGGAGGTTTCCTAGTGCAACAGTAAGAAAATATCTATGTCGCTAAGCTTGGAAAAAGTAGAATATATGGTTGAAAGTGAAGCAACATGTGAGGTGATTTGGATAAGAAATATACTTGTAGGACTATTTGGTGAGACGATGGATCCAACTGTGATCTATTGTGATAATCAAAATTTCAACAACCTATTTCATAATATTTTATTTCATGATCGATCCAAGCATATAAATATTTAGTATCACCATATACCAGATTCTGTGATGAGGTGGATAATGATGCTACAATACATTCTCACAGAGGAACAAGATGTTGAGATTTTGACAAAGGAAATGTGAAGAGAGAAGATCAAGTTCCAAAGTTTTGGGATAGGGGTTGTTAGTAATCCGTTTATTGCTGAGCGGAAATGTTGAAAAATGTAGGAAGAGATTCTCAATTTGATTTTTCGTTGATTAAATTGAGAAAAATCGAATTTCCAAATCAACAAACAACTTGGATGCAGTTAACTTGTGTGACATGTATTTTTTCACCCAGATTACTTACTGAATTCACATTGGAGGAGTTAGATTTTAGTTAATAATGTGTGATTACTAATTTGTATTAATCAAGGTTAGTTATTTCAAGTTCTTTTCAGTTAAACTAGTTCCAACTATTGGAGGAACTAGTGGAAGGTCAGTTGTGTAGTGAGACTTGAGTCTAACTCTGTGATCATCTCGTTAATTGGTAATTCAACCTAAAATATCTAGTGAATACAAAGAATTCGAGTTTCCCAGTTGTGGTGGAGATTCCAAGGCAATGTAACACTAGTTGTAGGCTAGTCTTAAGTTTAGAGGTGTTGCATGCAGTCATATGATCAACCTTGGAAATTGCGCAAGCATTTTGGTGGAAATTACTAAATAATAGGGGCCTAATTTCCTCAAGAATTGCGCAAGGAAACATGAACTGAAGCAGAGGCATAAATTGACAAATTTTGGGTCATAGCCTCTCAGTGAGTAGAGAGGTAGGTTATTCACTTGAAGGTTGTGCTCAATTGACAAAAGAAATTGTAATACATCACTATTCATCATCTTAATGCAAGTAGGCAAAGGGGATTTTACCATATTGTTTTCCCCTTGAAAAATATTCTGTACATGTGTGTTACTTCTCATTACATGTTTTTGATTAATTTTCTAAATTGTGAATTGAATTTTGTAGAGGAGTAGCATAGGTTTGTGTCTTGTGATTTTTAAGAAAATTTAATGAGAAAATGAAAATATACATCATAATGTCTACAATTAATTTTTTAATGATGTGTGGAGTACGGAAGAAGCGCAATGAAATCTTCCTCCACAATCCGCATAATGACATATCACAATGACAATCATTTTCTATCAACTTTTTCTCATAGAAATTGATAAATTTTATTAATATATTATTTTATTTTTCCACAAAGTTAAAGTTAAATTTGATTTTGTTATAGTGAATGCTTCATTATGCAGATATTTCACTATGCGGTTGAATCTTCCTCAACACAATGAAACCTTTGATTGTAGGCTCCACACATTGATCTCTACAACTTTGGCTTCCTTGCATGCATTTATCAAATGATATGAAGAATGGAGATTCAACCCGATAAATGTTAGGATTCCCTTTAACTTTGGATTTTTTTTGGTATGGTTTGTTGAATTCCTCCTTTTCTATTCTAGTCACATGTTTCTTAGTAATGATATATAAATAGGTGATCTGTATCATTTCAATAGGTTTCTTCAAATGTATTTATAATTATTTGTAACTATGCGATCTATATCAATTAGGTCCTTACAATGTTTTTCTCTAATTATATGTAAATACATGATGAGTATTAATATAGATCACCTTTCACAAGTTTGGTTATTGCGAAAAATTATTCTCTGTACCATCATCATAAGAATTGTAACTATTCAATTTTTTGGAACTTAGGGTTGGAATTTGGCTAAATAGTTTATGGCTAGATTATGTTTTTTTAATTATTTTTTTATCGTATAAATAAATAAAATGATATGAAGATTTTTTTTAACACTTAAATTATGAAAAAATTACAAATCAAACTTGTTATTCTCACAAATCTTTATAAAATTTTGAATAAATTTAAAAAAAAAAAACAGTGAAAAAACATCAAAACATAAAATAATTAGATAATGACATTCATTAATGAAGTTGAACTTGCTTTCATAAAATATTAATTGTTTTCAGTAAATGAAAAAAAAATATTGTTAAATTATTTTTTATTTGTTCATAAAGTTAATTTAATTTAATTTATATTTATGATTTATAGGTTTATAGGTTTTTAATGAAATATTTCTTTATTCTCAAGCATAATAAAAGCTTGGAATATAAGTTCAACACAATCAAAGCTCCACATAATGAACTTCTTCAAATTAAAAGAGAGATGAGCTTCATCCACAGAATGAAAGTTTTCATTGCAGGATTTGAATAAGGAAAGCCCCCCATAATGAAATAGGCTCCTATAATTATGGTTGTCCATTTGCACTACAAGCTTATGATCACAAAAACAATGTGTATTCTCCACATACACTTTGACAAGTTAAATATTTAATTATTAGAAAAATATTTAAAACTTCGATACCATTTTTACGAGTGAAGAGGATATATATATATATATATATATATGAGGAGATAGATATGATATTCTATATGGTTTCTTTAAGATTATTATATTTTACTTTAGAAAAAAATAGATATAGGTGTAATTCTAGCATTAGATTAGTAAGACTATATTTTGCTATTAGATATTAAGAAAGTATGGGCTTGTATATATTATAATTATATTAGGTAATACTAATATATATATTATTATTGTATAATCTATGTATCTATTATTTATATATATATATATATATATATTATATATATATATATATATAATTTAATGTATAATGAGATCCTATTTTCAACTTCACCAAAATAATTTATTGTATCATAAGTCCCTCTTGTTTTTACAAATTGATAAAATTTATTAATAAATAAATTTGATTCAGTGATAGTCAAAGTTTCATTGTGCATAGTTTTCCTTGAGAAGATTTTAATGTGTGGAGGAATCTTCCTCTGAACAATTAAGCTCCGTAGAATGAAACATTGATCCTCCAACTCTAGCTTCCTTGCATGCATTTAGAAATGACACTAGTTTTTTTTTCATAATAATATTAGTTGTTTTAGTGATTAATAAAATTTATTATAAACTAAGTTTGTTTTAGTCATAAATTTAAATTAATTTAATTTATATTTATTATTTTTAGGTTTATAGGTTTTTAAACACCAGATTTCATTATGTGGAGGATAAAAGTTATTATTAAATAATTTTTATTAGATCATAAAGTTCAATAAATTTAATTTATATTTATCATGTTTAGGTTACAATTTTTTTTAATGAAAGCTTTCATTGTTCAATGAAAGTTTTCATTGTAAGCTTCACACAAAGAAAACTCAACACAATGAAACATACTCCTACATTTATGGTTCTCACTTTGCACCATAATCTTATGATTACAAAAGCAATTTGTATTCTCCACTTGAGCTTTGGAAGCTTACAAGGAAAACTCAACATAATGAAACATGCTAGTACAATTATGGTTCTCACTTTGCAAGATAATTTGATGATTACAAAAGAAAATTGTATTCTCCACTTGAGTGTTGAAAATGTATATAGACAGTCTAGCACAAGTTCTTTAAAATATTATTTTCTTTAAGAAATGAACTCATCCACCGAATAATATCACCTACAAATATTGAAAATAAAATGAACTCCAATAGGTGGCTTATGTTCAATTAGAGCTCACTTAGTCAACCCAAAAATTAGAAATAAGATTAATTATTTTTTAATTTACAAGAAAAATAGGAATATTCAACATTTTTTTGAAACTTCGCTTAAAATTGTAAAATAAAAACAAAAAAATGAAGAGTCAACACAATTATGATGAGGCTTAATGATATAGCCTTTGGAAAGGAAAAGACTAATATTATTTATATTTATTTAAATTTTCCAATTTTTTATATATCAAACAATTCCATTTTATTTTTATTTTATTATTAATATACTATATAAATTTCACATTTTTTATATATCAAACATTCCATTTTTTTATTTTACTTTATTATAATCTATAATTGTATATGTATTATTGTATTTTATACAAATATCAATTAAATTTAATATTTAAAGCTATCAAATCTTAAGTAAATGTATATGTTTACTATAAAATATCTTACCTCAAATATTACTTATTATTTTTAATTGATATGATAAATGGATTCTAATTTAATACTTCTTAACTATGTTTTTTTATATTTTCTTTTTATATAAAGAAATATTTTTATTTCTAATTATTTATTTATTAAATTTTTATAATTTTATTTATTATATGTGATTAAATCTTTTACAGTTAAAAAAATATTATTTTCAAATTTATTTTAATTTGATATTCATATTATGAATTTATTTGAGAAAATTTTCTCTAGCATTATTCATATAAAAAAAAAATTGGATTAAACTAGCATTTGCCAGATTTGTAAGGAACACCGTAAGGCATAAATTGAGAATGCAAATATTTTATTTTTTAATTATGAAAATTTTTTGTTAAAATGTTAATTAAAATTACATTTTAATATATTATCGAGGAGAGTATATTGATAATTAAAAAAGAAATGGTATCTAACACTAAGAAAAAGTAACTAGGAGAGAATTGAAAATAAGACAATTTTATGGAGAAAATATTTTAGTGATTTAATGTTTAAAATAGAAGAGGTATCATGAAGTTAACATATAACATATATATTTATATGTAATGGGAAATGATACAATAAAATAGATCCATCTTAACTTTCAATTTATGAAACATCTAGGTGAAAAACTTAAAAAAACATTTACAAGTTGAAAAAAGATTTCATCCCTCTTTTTATTTCATAGACTCAAAACTAAGACTAATCCAAACTAGTCTATACATAAAATTGATTTAAATTAATAAAATAAAAATTAAAGGATTTTTTAAAGAAATATATTATTATTAATTAATAAATAAATGTAAGCTCTAACATTTTTATATGTTTTTAATTATTATTGTTATTTATAATAATTTTTTAAATTTATTGCGAACTAACTACTCTTCGCCCTGTCACTCCTTAAGAAAACATTGTGTCAGTGGCCATTCTTTTCTCTTAAGAGTGCCTCAAACAAGACACCTAATTAAGGATGGCTCTATGTCTTGTCACCCCTTACAAAACACCACGGCTCTACACTGTGTTACGTACTAATTTAATTCCCACGGGCATGGAAAAATCGTTATACTAAATTGGAATCTTGTTGCACTAGAAAATTTGCTAGGTATAAGTGTGTACGAGGATCGAGAAAATAAGTGTGTAAGGAGATAGAGAACAAAAATAATGCTAGAGGTACTAAAAGCTGGGCACTAAAGTTTGCAGAAGATAAAATATGGATTTCATGTAAAACTGGAAACCTACTTCACACATATTTACAATTTTAATAAAACCAAAATTGTTGATGGATGTTGACATCACAATATAAATACACTCATACACTCATCATATTTCCATATTTACAGAGAGAGAACTAGTTGTTATGTCTCGTCTCTATAACTTTGTACAGGAAAAGCCAAAGTTGGGTGTACATAATATACAAAAAGTAAATGGTGCCCCCCTTAGCCAAGGGAAAATCGTGGCTGCTCCTCGGGTTCTAGAGTCTTTGTTTCGGTTTTAACTGTACTTTCCTGCCGCCTCTGACACTATTCAACCTAGAAAGATCAACAAAATTATTCAGGAGAAACACGAGAAATAGAATTAAGAATGTTGTCTCTTTGTTGTATAAGTAAAATACAAAACAAAAAGGAAAAATACAAAACATCAGAAGATTGAAACCATAATATATATGGAATATTGTAGTTAGCACCATGTCATCATATAGTTGAAAGATGAGTGTTTTGTAGGATTTTGTTTTCCATCATATTCAATTAATACGAGAGGGAACATTAGCAAATTGAATTTCTTCTAAGCAACCTATAATTGCTTTGTCTCAATGTGGGCATTTTTTGTCTTCTACGAGTAATGATTGCAACATTGACATGTTAGTGACTTTCAAGAGTATTTGAAGAATGTTCTATCACAACATAGAATTTGTTCATATGATGCTTCTGACTGAGTTGATATTAGATAGACTTCAAAGTTTGAAGCATTACTGGTACAAAATATTTCAAACATGAAAAAAGATTTAAAGAGTATGTATTACCTATTGGGAAAGCCTAGACATAAATTTCATTAGAATAACAACCAAGATAAAGGGAAACCTAAAGGCATGGACATTGAACTTGAGAGATTGAATAATAGTCAAGTAGAAATAGAGTGTTCATGGTGGATAGACTAAGAATATTATTATTTAATTCTCGAACCTGATATGTGTCAATGCATGAAAAGCTTATCAAAGTTTATATGACTCCATGCATGAAAAAGCTTAATCCAATTTAAGCCATGAGACGAAAAAACTAAAACATGGACTATTGACAGTACTTGGAAGGTTGGGGGTAGAAATTTAAGTTTAAATGCATAGCAATGTAAATATTATTATCTCGTCTCATTTTATTTTTCAAAAAACGTGCAAGTAATTGTTATGGTTATGGGATGGTGTGTAACATATGTTCGTTTGTAAATTCCATGAATTCCATTCCATCGGTTGTCTGAACCAATATTTAACTGTCCATATTATCATTTTTTCTTTTATGTACTTTGTTATTATGAAGTTCTCCTTCTCTCAGAGTTTGAAATGGAATTAATTCATTCTAATGGTACTAGAAATTCGAAATACTCTTTACTTATGATGAATTTAGTTTTTAATTCTTTAGTGACTTGATAATAAACTTCAATATATATTAAACAAGATAGGAAAAACCATCAAACATTTTATTTTATAAACAATACAACAAATATGATAGTTTCTCATCAAATAGCTTTATCTTATACATTTTATTAAATAGCATTGACATGTATTGAGAAATTACAAAGGCTAAGTTTGTTTTTAATTATTTGAGTGTATTCAAAAATTACAAAGCCTAAGTTTTATTTTTCTTATTTGCATTATACGTCAGAGAGAAAGTACATGTTTAATAAATTTTATTTCTTTTAATAATAAATTGTTATAATATAAATATATTTGTAAAATTTTTATTGGATAAGAGTTATTTATGTTAATTTGTAGAAAATATGTAATTAGAACTTGTGGATAAAGCGTTTATTGTCTCAATATCTATTTCGAAATAAAATAAGTATGTTTCTAACCTATTGATTTGTTTGAATTACTTTTGCTATAAGTTAGGCAAAAATGTACAAGTGTAGGTCTAGCGATTAGAGAAAATTTTAAGAAACACCCTATTATATGTATAATAAATGAGCTAATCCCCATCATACATACAGAAAATGGGAGGAGATTTTTATCAATAATATAATATGTATATATAATTTTTTTGGCAAATCTCTCAGAAGATTATATTATCTTGTACAGTGATGGAGATCCTTTCACTAATTATAAAATCTTGTAAGATCTTGGCAAATCTTTTACTGAATAATAAATTGTTGTGAAATCTTGGCGAATGTTTTGTTATAGTATGAAACCATATATGATAATAAGAAATGATATTCATTAAACTATAATATACTAACATACATGTTTGGAAAAGAGAAACATAATTTTCTCTTCCTACAAACAATGTTCCAAGTTTCAGTGGCCATGTTTTTCAAGGTTCTATTAGTTTTGATAATATTCCACAACAAAGTTCTTGTAGTTGTTGATATTGACCACGGGTTCGGTTAATGTAGGAGATATTAATCTTTTCTCTACAACTTTTGCCAAGCTAATACTTTTTTCAAGTTATTAAATTTCTTTCTTATTCCATAGACTCCAACTGCGAGAAAGAAAAAAAAATATCAAGTTTGTTTACCCCAACACGCCAACAAGTAGCAAGCCCCAACTATATTATATAAGAAAGTATTAGGTATCCAAAAGGCTTGAAGGGGATCTAATTGAAAGAAGTGACCATTGTTAGAAGCCTTCCAATTGATATATGAATATATAAATGTAGATTTATTATTATTTTAATTGGAAATCTTCATTTAAATAATAAAATTTAATTACCTCTCTGCCAATCTAAATTGCTTGTTAGCATAATTTACTACCCCCATACGTCTTGCATTTACGTCTCGCACTTTTTAACAACACTGTAACATGTAGATTAATTTCATTTTTGGTGAAGAATCTCCACCTTTTATGAAAATATGGTGCGGTGGCTTCAGCCCCTATAGATCATTAGGAAAAACTAAGAATAGCACATAACATGAAAGGTTGTACAGCTTATTTTTCAAACAACTAATCCAACATCAGTACCTAAACTTTTTCATGAAGATATCATATTGAGAATGTTTGAAAAATGGTGGGAAATATTCTGTGAGGGTGATGCGGAAAGAGTGATAAGGTTTCACTGTTTTGAATTTTTTTCTTAAACCAAAAAAATCAATATTAATGGAGATATTGCTATTTTTTACTAAATTTTTTGAAGTGACTAAATGTAGCTTTAACCATTCAACTTAAGATGTTTTTACAATATAATTTCCTAAGTCTATTTAATATCTTCACTATCATATAAACCAACCAATATCTATCTTAACTCCACATCTACCACTCTTAGAGGGATGAAATCTATTTATCCCTCTGAGAACTTGGTAAAACCAAAAATTAATATGGATCTAAGATGATAAAATTTCCCCTTTAAATAGCCTATGCTCACATGAAAACCATGGTATTAGCATGGCTCAATACCATGGGTTATCATAAACCTGGAGCTTAAAAATTACTATTAGTAATTTATAAAAATTAATAAAATTAATAATTGATTTTTATTTTGTTTTTTATTTTAACCAAGTTAAAATGTTTCACATTAATTAAATTACAACATCCATTTTTACTCTTGATCCACCAAGCCTTGAGAGGGATCAAATATTTTTCCACTCTATGCTAGTTTGCATATCACGATATTTGATCCTTCTCGGGGCTTAGTAGATCAAGAGTAAAGATGGACTATGATGGTTTAATTCCCCTGTTTAAATAGGCTACACTCCATGTGAATGCCATGGATCAATACCATGTGCCATTTTTATTTTTATTAATACTAATATTAGGGTTAATAATGTTTGTTTTGCATGGTATTAATAATAATCTAGCGCATTGTATTTGGCCCATAGTATTTTGCCCATAGGTTTCACTTAAATATAATGCATTTTTTGAGTGTTCGTAAATATAAGGTGACTTACGGAGTAAATATAAAAAAAAAATGTTTCATTTATTTACCATAGCTCTCGTTTATTTATATTTTTTTTAATTTACCATACCTCTTTTACAAATATGGTATTTGGCCGATAGGATTAACTTAAATAAAACTTCTTTTTTGAGCCTTCATAAATAGAAAGAGGGTTATGGACTAAATATAAAAAGAGGTTTTATTTATTTACCATATCTCCACTTTATTTATATTTTTTATTTGTTTACACCCTTGCATGTATATAAGAGGTGACTTATGGAGTAAATATAAAAAAATGTCTTATTTATTTACCATGCCTCTCATTTATTTATAATTTTATTAATTTTCCATACCTCTTTTATAAATATGGTATTTGGCCCATAGGATTCACTTAAATAAAACCTATTCTTGAAATTTAGGGCCAATGGAAGGTTGTAACTCCTAATTTCAAGGGCTAAATTTACCTTTTTACTCTCTCCCTTAAAATAAGGTGGCCTAACCTCCATATCTAATTTTTTTATAAAATAAATTTGAGGCGATTTGTAAAAATGTACTATCACACAAAATATTCCGCACTAAAAATTTAAAACCGCTTAATTCCGCCTAAGGGAGAAAATTTGCCCCTAAAATTTTGTATGCTAGCAATAAAATTGGGAAAGAGAATTTGATAAGGATGGGATTAGAAGATGTCATATTTCCCTAAGTGTGGTCACGTTCAAACATTCATTAAATAGTAGAGTAACCTGAAAGTTTTGAATCGTATTTTCTTATTTACCGAATAACACAACCCAAACATAAACATGAACATAGCCTGGATTAAATTAAAGCCTTGAGGGGTCCATTGGACTAGTCATGCCATGCCCGTACACCTGCAGTAGTCTTTCAACCGCTTATAGCGAGGTGCGGCACCATCAAACACTTTCTTTTCACCAATACTTATGTTCATGGACTATGCCTTAACATTCAATACTTAGTTTCTTTTTCTTCACCAAGTATTATTATTATTCCTTTATACTAATGAATGCCCATATCCACAACAATTATAAATAAAGAACACAATTGCAACACTATAAAGGGAGGGGAAACTCCCTGAACAATGAGTCTCCCCGATTTCAATATATTTTCAACTTGCATAAAATTACAAGTATACCTTGGAAACCCCAAGTTTTATACATAGACAAAATTCCACCCGGCAACAGCTTCGTGCAGCCTCACACGGATATCAACCGTGGGCACCTTCATTTCACCCCTACCCGAGTTCACTGTTTCAACACACAAGTTATTTGCCTTAGTCGAGTGGGTGCGCCCTTACATGGCCCTCCACTGAAAACTCCTTAACCGAACTCTTGTTAACTGGTGGGTGGGCGCCCTTATGCACCCTCCACCTACACTTACAACCAACGGGCGGGTGCCTACACACACCCTCCACCCGAGTCTCCAACTGGCGGGCAGGTGCCCACGCACACCCTCCACCCATGTTTACCTCCGAACAATGGGTGGGCGCCTTCGTGTGACCCACAAACCGTGCTTCAACCCGTCGCCAAGACTTCCTGCCAACCTTCGTGTAGAGCTACTCAGTGAGTGGGCACATAACCTGCTCCTTTGCTACGGCTCTTTTCCACCCTTCGCACTTCTCCTTCTTGATGAGCAATTTATGTTCGATTGATATGATTCAATGCATTTGCTCCAATCTATGCCCTCCATATATATGGGTGGTTGGGCGTCTCATGCCACCTGGCCAACTCGTCCAACTCATTCAACCGATGCCCTCATACTTGCAACTTTGTTCACCAACGGTTGGTCGGCCCGCCCATCACACGGGACTGCCAACCAAACTTCGCCTGAATACTCAAGCCTATGAGGTTGGCCCATGGGTGATATGCCAATTCATCCCCATGGTATAAACTCGCCTAGCTATACTTCTCCAACACGCATTTTGCACATGCTCGCTCACTTGCCTTAGCCGTAGCTCGTCGTTTCACATCACATAACCGCAGGTCCTTACATCCTCCTCCACCTGAAGTCATTATCATCCTTGACAATATTTCATCCCTGTAACCCTACTATCACCAAGATTTTCATATCCGAACAGTCTTATCCATGATATCAACTAGTCCACATACTGCAAACATCCCTGCAACATATGTAGAAAAACCATGTCCATCATGTATCATCCTCATCCTGTAGTCTACTTGTCAAGCTACTCCACCTGATATTAATATTTGTCTGCACAAACATTAACTCACATAGATCCAACTCATGCCAACACACCTCTGCACACTAGTAACCCTCATGACTTGAACTAGTTGGGTAGCTAATTCAACCATACGTCCAAACCATAAGAATGCACATCCTTATGCCACCATTAGTCTTCCTCTGACTTCTGCTACATCTCGGACTCATCAAGAATCCATCCAATTTCCCATGCTCAGGTCCATGGAATCTCTGTCCCATCTACAACATGTTTAGCCCATGGTCTTGTTGCACAAGAGTGTACAACCTCTCCACTCGCTCATACATCTCCATGTCATAACAACATCTATACAACATTCTTTGCTTCGGCATTCCCCATAGGATATCTATGAATGACACCTCTAAAACATGCTTATGCATAAACTGTGATGCTCCATGTATCCAACCTGATGTCCATGACTCTAGTTGTCCATGATGTTCAACCCAAGTAGGACTCCATCCAAACATTTGGTCACTTGCATCCAAGTTTGCAATCTGTCATAAAGAAGCCTCCTACCAAGGCCCCTTGCTAAGGTGGTGCAGCCCCTTTCGACCAAGGTCCCTACACCAACCCATCTCCAAGGTTGTTTATAGAGAAAGGATGGCCAAGAAGTTCCCTCCCTGACTCTCATCCACCCATGTATCAGATTGATGTTGTGTCCTCAAGTATCTTTGCACAGCCTCAACCTCCTCACATGTACACCCAAGCTCCTCAAGCTTAGCTTTCGTCAACTGAAAGTCATATATGCCTATAGGATACTTGCAAAAATCCACTAGATACCAGTCGGATCTCTACCTTCATAATCCTCTCCAACCATTGCTTCTGATGTAGTACTCAAACTACCTTATTTTACAACTCCATTGTGAAGATGATCAGTAGAAGATGTCTCTATCAAGTGCTTCAAGGTTCGTGAGATTAATCTCTCACTTACTTCATTCTTCCTCACTCTTGCAACCAAGTCAATCAACTTTCCTTCCTTCATTGTTTGAGTCATACTCCCAAGTCCTCTTTGCTCGACATCCTCATTCTTCACATTTGGATCCTTGGGATATAATGTCATAGAATTCATCTTCGGTCTATACCCAAAGAAACTTCTTCTATTCATCGGAACCATCATGGTTCTCCCCTCAGCTGTGATCAAGAGAATGTCCCAGTCCATCATTGGTATGGCTTGTGCAAGCCTCATGAAATCTTGCCCCAGCACCATAGAATGATCATCCATGTCCACAATCCTTAAGTACAACTCTCCAAACCACGATCCCACTCTCACCTAAGTGTTTTCCATCACACCAGTAACAACTTTCATGGTAGAGTTGACTGCTTTGAAAGCACTCCACTCTCTCTCCATCTTAGCTTTCTTTGCAAAAGACTTTGTTGCCTTCCTTCTTAAGAAGCCATGAGTAGCCCCTGTATCCACCAAAGCTGCAAATCTCTTGCCTTTCATAATCACCTGCACATAACTTAGCTTCAAGGCATCACCTCCTTCTATCGGCTTTATCTTGTGTCTCACATCAGCAACCTTCTGCAAGAATTCGGCCTCAGAAGTGTCAATTGGCTTGTGCTCCAACTTGACATTCCTCCTAAGGTACTTTACTTCCTTGCTTGCCTCTTCTAAGCAACCCAATATTGGTTCAACTTGATTCCCTTCAAGCTTGTCCTCCATCATATTCTGCTCAAGTGCACCAAGCAAGTGTCCGTTGACTACCTTCATAGTACTAAGCTTCCAAACATCCTCTGGATTGTCATGGTAGTGAGTTCCAAGCCTGTCAATGTAGTCGAGCTCATCATGCTCAATTACAACAACCTTCTTACAAAGAAGCTTCTTTTTCATCTCCTCAATTTGCTTGATTTCGACTTCCACCATGGTACTTTTCCTCCTTAACTAGGCTCTTTCATCCCAGAGCTCTTGAACACCAAGACCACTTTGTCGGATCTCTTCATCAAGTTCCTTGAGTTCACCATCTATCGTACTTCAGCATTGGCTTTTGAGTTCTTCAAGTTCCTTCCTTAGTCCCAAACAGACTTCGAGAATATTCATATTCTCAACCTTCATCGAAACCCAGTTAGAACTCCATCTACCCACTTGCTCCAACACCTTGTACTAGAAGACTTCACTTGCATTATGGCTAGATTCACCTGTCATAGGTTCATCCACCATCTTTGCCCTTCAGCCTTCACCAAGTTCCCTGCAAAACTGAATCACCTCTTGATTCCACCTGTCAGTGGGATCAGCTTCCTTCACATGCAAGTACCTGTTTCACTGTCACTTCATCATGTACCAGCTCCAACCATGAGCTTTGATAACACCTGCACTTATAGTGTAGGGGTGTAGTAGCTTCAACCTTCAATGCCCAAATCAGCTTCTCTGATATCACCTGCGCTTATAGTGTAGGTGTGTAGCAGCTTCAACCTTCAATGACTGAATCAACTGCTCTGATACCACCTGTAACGCCTTTACACCTGTGGTAGTCTTTCAACTACTTATAGCGAGGTGTGGCACCACTGAACACTTTATTTTCACCAATACTTATGTTCATGGACTACGCCTTAACATTCGATACTTAGTTTATTTTTCTTCACCAAGTATTATTATTATTCCTTTAGTTCCTTTATATTAATGAACACCCATACACATTCATTATCCACAAAAATTATACATAAACAACACAATTGCAATAGTTTAAAGGGGGGCAACTCCCTGAACAATGAGTCTGGCTGATTTCAATATATTTTCAACTTTCATAAATTACAAGTATACCTAAGCAACCCCAAGTTTTATACTTAGACAAAATTCCACTGGCCGCACCTTTGTGCAACCTTACATGGATTCCAACCGCGGGTGGGCGCCTTCCTTTCACCCCTACCCAAGTTCACCGTTTCAACACACAAGTTACTTGTCCGAGTCAGGCGGGCGCACCCTCAAAATTCAGGTTGGGCTCTCTCCACACTTCACAAGTAAACAATCTCCTGACTATGATACAGTTGTTTGAACCAATATTTATCTATGCAACATATGTTTGTTTGTAAATATCATGAATTCCATTCCACCAGTTGTTTGAACCAATCTTTAACCGTGCATATTATCATTTTATGTTTTATGTACTTTGTTATTATGAAATTCTCCTTCTCTCAAAGTTTGAAATGGAATTCGTTCGTTCTAATGGTACCAAAAATTCACAATACTCTTTACTTATGATGAATGTAGTTGTTATTTTCTAATTCCAATTGAGTTTACAAAATTTTCCAGACATTAGAACGAAAGCAGAATGATGTGTGAGTTGCTCAAGGCATCAATAAATTATTTGTAGAGGCTGTGGTTCAAGCATATCAATAAAATACATCATAGTTAATTAGAGAATTGCCTCAATCTTAAATGTTATTTATTTTATAGAGCTATGGCTAGCATTTTAAATTAGGGGTTTAAAGGACATGGAATCTTTATGTCACATAAAGAATCTCAATAGTTAATTTACATTCCATGCATGCTACATAGTACAAGCAACAAAAAAAATAGCAGAGTTTGATTTTTTAGTCCATTGGAGTCCAATCTAGGGTCATTTATTTACCGACATTGTTCGGGAGGGAATATATTCACCCAAGTTATTCTCGAAGTCGTTTACATTTTAATATTTATTATTTAAGACACCAGGGAAAGTATGGCTTCATAATTCCCGCAACTTTTTGAATGGAAATTGTGCTTATATTTTCTTGACTGGAAATTTCACTTATGTTTTCATGACGGAAACTCTCTATTCATTGCAGCTCACACTCACTATAATTGTTGAACTTCTCCGCATGGTTTTGGGCACCTTCACATGTGTG
This sequence comes from Pinus taeda, assembly GCA_000404065.3. Taxonomy (NCBI): domain Eukaryota; kingdom Viridiplantae; phylum Streptophyta; class Pinopsida; order Pinales; family Pinaceae; genus Pinus; species Pinus taeda. Next base: position 5,060 of record APFE030608033.1, on the reverse strand, counting down.
TCTCCCGTGATCGTGATGGTAACGTGATGATAATTATTTCTAATCTGTTTCACCTCACCGAGGCCAATCGGTGTTAAAGATTCCATTATTTAAAATATGCGATATCCCATAAAACGGTATTCATGTGATGAATATAGATTAATTCAATCCACTCAAATGTGCATGAGGAATGAATTATTTCAAGTTGTATTAGCTTGATACATACAAATGTTATACAAAACTAATCTTAAGTGGTTTTTATAGCTAATCCAATCAAACATACAACAAGACATAAATTCTTCATTGTTGTATTTTTTTAATTACATAATGTTGATCATTAGCATGAATATTAAAATAAAAAAAGTTAAAGAACTTGGAAAACCATTTATGGTTTAACTTTACGAATATTAAAATACCTGCTGGAAATTGATAGTCTTCGATTAAAGTACTAATCAGAGTACCACCCCAAATAGAGTTCCCCATTGCAATAATGTCACGAAATTGTAGTGACGAATGAGAGATTGAGACAACGCTGCACCTCACATAAGCAAGAGCTAGGACAGAAGGAAAACCAGTTGCAGATGGAGTAGCCACAACAACGAAGGGCATAAAAGACATGGACGAAGGAGCTCACTATACAAATTGAGATTGATGTCTCGTAGCATCAGAATCCATATAAGTTTATGCATCGACATAGGCAGAGGTGGAGGCTCGCCACGCCTGATTTTCCATTGCCGTAGTGCACTGCGCAAAAAATTTCAGTATCAAGTTCCCCCTAGCCATCACGATCGCCATGATTTATATACATAACCTGTATAAAAATATTCTCGGCTGCTCTTTCCCTATCGTCGAGCAGCCTACCCTTATCGTAAGTAAAGAAGGAGGCTCAACACGCCTGATTATCAATTGCAACAACGCGCTATGCAGACTATTTCAGTGTCAAGCTAAATGTTCGAAATGATGAATTCAAGATACCACGCCATAATCGGTTATGCTGACCAGTGCGCAAACTGTTTCCCAAACGAATTTGTAACCATTTTGTAACCATTATGATCGAACGGTTGAAACTTTTGCAATCATCTAACATATAATCCTATGGCATACAAGGATGACAGGTGGGCAGAAAAAGGAGATGATTTCAGAGGGAATGCCTTACGACGTAATTAACTAATTAATTTTATTAATTTTTATTTTTATCACTTAATTTTTTAATTGATATCATGTTTTATTTTGTTCCAATAAATTAAATTACACTTATTTTTTTGAATTGATATTATGCTTTATTGTATTCAAATAAATTAGATTAAATAAATAATTAACTATATTACTTTTTTTTGTAAGCTTCGGTAGGACCCTCTCATTTTCGAGTTTTTACATGTCCATTATTCACCCATTTCCATTTCCGGGGAGGGTAGCACAAGAATCGAACCCAAGATCTGTGGTTTGGTGAGACTTCATTTCCACGGCCATTACCACTTGAACTACCCCATGCGGACAACTATATTACTTTTTAATTTTTATCACTTTTTTGTTTAAATTGATATTATGTTTTATTATATATATATATAGTTTCATCTAGCCACTTAACATGCCCTCGATTTAACTAGGGATAACCTTTTGGCATGTCATAGATTACATATTCATATTATATTTTAATATTTAAAAAAGTTACATTATTAATTTTATTTTAAGGTCCGGATGTAAAACTGGTATAATGATTCTTTATTTTTTAAGATTATTAGGTAAGAGGTTTCCCCTAGCTATTTATAGCATAGTTTTAAAGTGCTGTAAGGGAATCCGGTATTGGATTGGGTGGTAATGTTAGATTCATTGAATAAGATTCATGAATAACTAATTAGAAGATTCCCTAAATGGTAATAATGAATGTGCACAAGGTGGAAGGATGTGATGGATGAGGTTGAGATATAACTAGTTTAAGGTTAATGTAACATTCATTTAATAGGATTCATGAATAATTAATTAGAAGGATCCTCTAAAGGGTCAATAATGAATGATCACATGGTGCGAGGATATGATGGATGAGGTTGAAGGATACCTCATTGAATTAGTTTAAGGTTACGAAAAATAATGTAGATATTAGATCATTATTCAATGAATTGGTCGATGTTGAAAGATAACTCATTGAATTAGTTTAAGGTTAAGAAAAATTAACGTAGATATTAGATCAGTATTCAATGAATTGGACGCCATAACAATTGAAGTTACTAATGGAGGTTTGGAGAAAAAATTATTCCTTCCCAAAATGAGACATATGGAAAGAATGGAAAGAATAGAGCAATGGTCATATGAAGAGAATCTGTCAAAGATTATTGGAATAAGGAGAGTTGCGGGGCAACTAGTCCCTGCTAAAGATTATGATGGCAGGGGTAAAGTCTGTTACGGAAACAAAGTCTGTTGCTATTGCATACTCATGTTAAGTCTACAATCAAATTCTCAATGTTGTGCTTATATGGAAGGATAATATTGATATTGCATGATATTTCTATAGGCACGCATAGAAATTAGAATGCCGAAGTTTGAATTTAACACCTATGTTTATATATTTTGGATATTGATAAAGGTGTTGTGTTACTTTTCTGAGGCAATCCATAGTTGAAGCCTGAAGGCTGTAAGCTCAATGTTGTGGTTTACAATACTCACATACATGCTTTGTGCAAAAGAGAGAGGTTGGGTGTTTCCACAGTTCGAGAAGTGCATGTTGAGAGTTCATCTCAGCTAGAACCACTGCACTCAAGAGGGCTGGTCTGGCTTTACTGTAGTTGGTTGAGCCTCTAATTCATGGCTTTTCAATATCAAGTGTGAATTGGTGAAGGGCAGTTGGGCAACCTTAAATGAAAGAAAAAGTAATCTTGTTTGTCAATCTTTGGAAGGGCAACCCTTCTGAGATACCTGCAGTTGTAAACTTCGCAATAAAATGGAGGAGGTTCCAGTAATTAGAACTAAAGTTATTATAGAAGATGGAATTACCTTAATGCAGGCACATAAATGGCTAGCTGAAGGATTGGCAACTATGCTGGGTCCTTCAATATTGAAACATAAAAGAGAAATGTTCCCCTGTATAAACCATTGGGTCAATCGCTTTCCGTTCGCAACTATGCTGGGTCCTTCAAGATTGAAAAAGAAAAGCGAAATGTTCAATTGTATAAACCATTGGGTCAATCGCTTTCGGTTCAGTGGGTTTATGTGCTTCTAGAAAACCATTAGACACATCTGACGTAATCAAGACTGAGACAGACCAAGTACACTGAAGTCTTCTCTTTATTTTTATCCCTAACCATCTATTATTTCCAACCTTACCCTTATTTGTAATGTGAACGCATATTTATAAATTGGTCCATTCAATCCACTGAACTACCAACTTTCTTTGATCGAAGTGCTTCACCCCTTGCTTCCACTGATGGTTTCTCTATTTGCGTAGATCCATTAAGCTGTGATGTGGAAGCTTTGAGCTCGAGTCTAGACATGGACATCCTGGTTACGCATATAAATATTAGTGTTCAATTCCCCATGCGGAAGTACAGGGTTACCCAAAGCCTCTGTATACTCATTATTATGGCCCAATCCATCATCCCAACAACCTTTCTTCTTTTCCAAGTGGAGCTGCGTTCACTTTCTAAGGTCCCACGGTGGAGCTGTTTGACAACTCAATTGTGGGAGGGTGGAACTACTCTCGTTTAGGAAATATTGCCATGCTACTATAAAATTGATTGGACGCGCTTGCAAGACAGATGTGTGTGTTAATTATGCATTCACTTAAGGAGATACACAGATAAGTTTTGGATAATTTCTAAGTAGACGCATGCCTGGCATATCACATCTCTAGATTTTCTGGTTTTCTTGTCTAGACAACATGCTTGAAATTTGTAAAAGTAGGAAGCTTCTTTGAAAAAGACGGTTACATCACATACAAACTTTTATAAAATATCTTTCCAGACGAAAAGGCTATCAGTGTGTGAGCTGCAAGGTTATTGACTAGAATTGGCTGTCCGTTATCAGGTGTTTCGAAAGATGGAAGAGGTTTGGTCTTCATGGGTGCATGGTGCCTCAACAGGGCGGATAGTTTTCAGAGAAACATATTGTGGATTTTCAGTAACTAACGACCCCATTTATTTATTTTCCATTGATTTTCTAGGTCGTTTCTATAATTTGGTATATTTAAACTGGTCAATGTAAATTTCCCTAGAGATACAGTAAGCCAGAAAAGATTTCGCCATTTTAATATAAACTATTGTACAATTTAGTAGCACATTGCCAGAATGTTCAGGCAAATGAGAAAGGGATGGCCGCACCAGTAATAATATTACTGGTAAACTGCTACACATGCTGACTCCTGATCTGAAAACAAGTTTTCAAGCACAGACCAGAGGACAACGAGTTGCTTTTTAATGCCACTGCCTTCTGTTCGGTAAGTATATGCTTCCTGTGCGTTTAAATTTTAGGCGGATATTCTTGTTATATTCTTTTAATTAGGAAAGGACGTCATAAATGCAAGAGGATGATAAAGGATTTTTATAGTTCAGTTTAATAACTTTAAAGATCAAAATAAAAATAAATACTACTCTTTGAGGCAATGCTTTTCTGTTTTAAATCTTAGAATTTGTCAAACTTATTTCATATGTGTTTTGTTTGTTCTCATCAAATTTCAATCCGAAAGCGTTAGAAGAGATATTGAAGTGGTAAAATGCGAACACATGGAAACCATAAAAGGAAACGTTGTAGCCATTTCATGTCCTTCAGGTGTCTCGCATTGCTAATTTAAACTAAATATTCTGTCAAAATTTACAAATAACACAGGTTGAAACCTATTGCATCTACAAGCTCGGGAGAGTAGAAAAACAACAAATAAAAAACCCTAAAGGAACAAAGCTTCCTTTTCTCTGGTGTCAATTTAAAGATTGCAAATGATTCTAAAACCTATCTAGAATATCTAACGAGGTTACCATCCCAACAAAATTGGAATCCTTGTTATTATAATAATAATGGAATTTACCAATTGAAATTTCAAGGTCGGAAACTAAAGTAGTCATATATGTTCCTTTGAGCCTCCTCCCCCTTATGGT